>QMFE01001319.1:3852-28705 GCA_003314665.1 Tricholoma sp. MG77
CAGGTCCCTGATGGCTCCTTTCAGATCTTGTGTGAGTGGCAGAGAATTCTGATCGATCTAGTCTAAATTGTTCATCAATGCTGCAGCTAGCGAAATATGCCGAGGAGCGGTGGACAGTTTCCTTGCACGTCAAGATTTCTTCAATCTTCAACAGTTCCCCCCTGTTCAGCTCTTGAATACCTCGATACGATTGCGCTCTCCATCCTGAACACAGCAACCTAAAGGACGGACGAGTAGCACCACGGCGCTCAACAGAAGGCCGACTTTGTGTGTCAGACTCCATCGACTTTTTACACTCTGCATCTGGCTGCGACTACTTTACGTTTTCTGTATCCTAGAAATCCCTTCCACCCTGCAATTATTGATGTCTCGTTCAACTGTCGGAATATCGAGCATGCCGCAAGAGCTGCCCGCATTCAATTTTCCTTTTTTTTATCTTACTGCCGATCGAATTCGCTGGCATTCCCAATTCGCCGTCCTGGCCGTCAAATTTGTCCTCGTCCTGGTCACAACTTTTTTGCCCGTGATCGAGCTCCTGGGTCACAACGTTTTTTGTTGCCACCCTGTTGCCTTTGCGCTTGCTGGCCTCAGCTTCTCTGTCCAGTTCAACACGCTCCTGCTGCTACTTCACTTGTTCGTGCTGGTGTTGGGAAGTTGGGGTTGGGTATACTGTATCGGGAGAATGTTCAGCGGTGCGGCCTCTTACCAGGTTGTTTCTTACTGTCATGGGTTGGGTTCTTGTGCTGCACCATTACATGTATTCTTACATCATCAAATATATCGTCGTTGTCACCCGTCAACTTTGCGCCTGCACCCTCCTCAAACCCGAACCGCAAACCTTCCTCGCAAACAACTTGTCGATAATCTTGCTGGCTGTCGTCGAAGCATCGTCGGAGCCAAAGCCTACTACCCTTACATACAACGACTGTTGATAATACAATTTGGTCTCGTCAAGGTCCAGTACTTTCAAGTTCTGAATCTATATGATACGAAATCGCTCCCAAACAATGCCTAGTAAGTTATATCTCAAGAGCCAATTACATAATTCATCTTTTCATGTTATAATAGTAACATCCGGTGCCCAAGTTTCAACTCTCACGAAGGAATGAAGGACATCGATACATACCTGCAAAGTGCTCAATGAACACCTCCCGCATCATTTGAAAATGCTCCGCCACCATTCATTTTACCTGCTTGGTTCTGGCATCGTCCATCTCTTGAAGCAGCTCATTTCCAGCTCTGAACGAACATACACCTCCGGAATTCCAACCACCCACCCACCAGTCATCCCTCCTTGATCATGGCACATACATCTGCATTTTAATGGCTATTGCGACTCTCTAACAGTGTTCCCTTACCCACGGTACCCCACCCATGAAAAAGACCTCCCTCCTGCCACCGCGAGGTACCGTAACCACTCATCACAGCACCCTCAAACTTCAAACTTCTTGTTTCTCTTCGATGACAAACTCTAGGAAGACAGTGACGGGTGACCACATACACCCGTATAAACGAAGATGAACTTGATTCAGCCCGGCCTCTTCGCCTGCTACTTCTTATCCGCATCTTCTTCCTCCCCCTCGGAGACTGGCAGTATTCCCATCCTCGCCCATAGCCTCTTGACAGGTCGGGGCAGGGCTGAAAATGTGGTTCGGAGAATTCAAGTCAGACGCAGGTTGTCGACAGCTTCGAAGTTCGCGGGCACGGGTTCATAGGACTATGCAGGCATGCATGTGGTCTGTGCGAGTAACGGATATGGGTGCAGGGCAGTTGCATTGCGTGGAACCATCGTGATTGGCGATGTTGTGGGGTTGAGGAAAACGACATTTAAGATTTGAATTGCGCCTACTCCTAGAAATGAATAACGTGGAACAGCTACCAGTAAGTAAAGAATACAACGAAAGTATAATAATGGACTTACACCTTACCATCACTGTGGCATCGTACGAATAAGTGGCTATATCTTCCTTGATTTGTACTAGTGGAACGACTCGGATATAAAGTGTTCCGTGAGTGTAGGATAAAAATAAATAATAGGATTACTAGGTGAAACGATACGACATGTGCCAAGCTCGACCACGAGCCAATGATTATGTGACAATGCCTTCGTGCCAGTGCATAATGAACAACCCGAGGCGAGACGTGTTGTGAAAGGGGACCAAATTTCCACTGTTTTTGTATACGTATCAATTGACACAACTTGAGATTCCGAGTCACTGGTTGCCCATGGTGCTACTAGTCACAGTATATCAACTCCAAACACCGTTTCAGGGTAATGGTATAGCAATTGTAGTAACTTCCTAACTACTAAATACATCATCCAGGATCATAGGTATTTATCTGCCTGAAGCCCGATATATAATGTTGCGACTTGGTTGTGACGAAAATCGGATGAAATTTGAATACAAAATACCAACGTCCGAAATCCCTACCTATAATTTCTACGGCGCAGTTCCTTTAACCGCCATGTGCGGTGTTAGTTATGCCAACCCAATCACTTTAAAATTTGGCAGTCCTCACCTTTGTTTCCACATCCGACCGCAGGCCAATTCTTTGCCGTTTCGCCTGCAATGCATGCACCATTCCAGAGGCTTCCGCCGTCAGTTCCCGACCACTCGCTACATGGGACCTCGGTGAACGTTCCGGTTAGTGCACCACGCCCTGAAGGGAAGAATGCGCCGGCGCCGCCTGTGTCTTGGCATATGTCGAAGCTGCACATCTTAATTAGCATCATCCCATGGATAAATCAGCAAAAACGGACTGGAATGGTTTCCCAAATTGATTGTTCGGATTGCTAACTGTCTGTCCGCACCAGGCCTAAAACAAAAGGTGAATTATCCAGGAGTAATATGAGGAGTAAGGCATGTTTCTTGTACCTCGTTTCCGCTTACTGGACTAAATTGAACGTCGACTTCAATTCTCTTATGATGTTATCCATAGGTGTGCACGCACCACAAGTTCGTCACTTTCACGACTATGGAATGGAATGGACCGGGGAAAGAAGGAGAATATGGATCTGAGGTGCCCGTAATAGCAAAACAGCGACCGCATGCATCACCCGCCCCTGAGCCAGGCGGCGCGCCAAAGGCGAGCTGGTTCATTGCTGCGGTGTATCCGCTAGCAGCCACCCCGCAAGCTGTGCCAGTGGATTATAGAATCAGATCGGTGTACGAATCTTAACAGTAGAGAGCGAATTTACCTGGTGTGCTGCACCCGCTGTATTGGGTGAAGGATGCCGATCCTGATGGGAGTTGAACGTACCCTCCCATCGCACGCTGCTCGACTACAATTGCAGTCGCAGTCGCAATGGACGAAAGAAGTGCTGAGAGGACTACTAGCTTCATTTTGATTTTTGTTCCTGCTACTTAGTGTGCATTCAGCTTCTCTTATATATTCTTTCGCTGTAATTTCGGGAGCCTCTACACGTACTAGTATACAACAGACCAATTTTATTGAGACCCTTTTGTACGGTCACATCTGATTTTGAGGGTATTCCATATTGGGTTGTTGCGCCGTCAGTCCGACTGGATACCTTGGAAAATTTTTCGTCAGTTTGGGAGCATTGAGAGATGGGGAGCGGTCGTTCGCTACGCGCATTCCCACGCAGTCAGAAGAGGAGTAAGCTCGGGTCTTCATGTCGTCAGTTTTCTTGGTGACTTTCGGTTGGTGATCATGCGGTCCCGATGGAACGTGTGGGGATTGAGTAGTAAGTGGGGTAAATAGACTTGATTGTCCGTTGTTTTGTAGGAGATCGGTTGCTATTGCGACAATTGCAATGAGGACTAGCAGACTGCTGCTTACGACGATTGTCGTGCGCGCCCACTTATTTCTCATCCTCTTTCCGAACCTTTTATTCACTCGAGCTGACGACTGCCTTGACGCGTCAGAGAGTCCCGCGCCAGCTTGCCACGTATCCCCAGTGGGCAAGTAATGGTGGTCATACTATAGTCCACGAGGAGATCACATGCAACTGTATCAGGGACGCTGAAACCAATATATGGATAGCGACAAGTCGGATCCAGGCGTAGACATACAGGGGAAGTTTCCAATGCCGGACTCGCACTTTGTCTCGGTTATTCGATCCATCAGAAACATATCAAACATGGGTGGGAATCTGTGAGATAGTAGGCTGAACTTCGAAACAAAATGACCGAAGTTGTGGGATCTATAGTCGCGGTGGAGACGGAAGCGTGCTTGTCGTTGAAGTGGGAAGAGTTGCAGGCGGGTTTAGTGGATGAATAATTATATTTGTTAATGTCATGCAAGCTGTCGTATGCGGCAAGTGTACAGAGTCCGGTGAGGAGGCAAGAGTTCCGGTCGGCATATAGGCCCCGAGACACTGTGATCTGCGTGGGGAGGAAACCAGAAAAGGGTAAGTGGAACGGGTATGTGAAATAATCTGGCCCAAAGACTAGCGAGTTTTATGGCCGACTAGCCATAGACTCGTGGACAAGAGGAGAGAAAATGGAACTGAAATAGAGGAAGGCAGCTCATCAAAGCTTTAGTGGATCTGAGGTCTGTGAAGCGGCAGGCTGCTTTGTCTGGTGCAAAGTAAGCTATCGTCCCAAATGACGACAAGATGATCGGGCACTAGAATGCTTGTTTTGTGTACGAAGAACTCTGGAGGCCTGGCCATTCGCGCTCTCGATCCGTTCACATTGACCATGATGCCATCACTTTGACAAGTTCACCGCGACTCAATTACATAGACACACGTCCGGGACGTGTGTCTGATGCCGTTACGCTATCGAGCCATGTAAAATAGTGCAGCTCAGACTTCAGATTTCGAGGTATTGACGACTAGAACATATAAAGCCAGCTGGCGCCTAAGCACCGATCATGAGCACAGGCTGAGGAGAATATAATTTTGGCGGGACTATCAATAAACTTCACACACTGAGACAGCGGATGTCATATGCACAGACTCTGTTCTAACATGAACTGCAGCTCGGACTCAGACTCAGACTGCTGAAGCTTAAAGCCCCAGTGAAGATGGAGAACAGAGAAGTAAAACATGCAAAGCGGCGTCCTCGGCGTGCAATGATGGACAAGACTCAGGCCCGAGCCCTAGAATACAGGTGAAGATGAGGATCGGTATTATGAAGCTAGGTCCCGATACTGCATGAGAGCGAGGTTTGAACGTTGAACATAGATCAAGAGGGGGTTGCACGCAAGATTCCGATAGCTGGATTAGTAGCCACTGAGTAGTTACACACAGTCACGGCAGTGGTGGAAAGCAGAAAAAAGGTGATGTTTGTCATCGTTGTCGACAACGTCAAACCTCCGAGTCGTCGTTTCAAAACTCAACCCCAACAGTGTCAACAGCCTCAACAAAGTGAGTCCAAAGCCATTCTCGCGGCGGCCGTGCTTACGCTTATAGAAGATTCTAATTCAATTCAGTAGCATTCTCCTGCGGGAAGATCATGTCGGGACAGGCTGGTCTCGTCAAGTTCCACTATTTTCTGAATCTTCCGGCTATATGATATGAAATCGCTCCCAAGTAATATCTCAAAAGCCAACTACACGATTCATCTTTTCGTGTTATAGTAACATCCAGCATCCGAGTTTCAACTCTCACAAAGGAATACAGGGTATCGATACATACCTGCAAAGTACGTATTCTCAAGCTCGCATTCCGCCCCAACTCTAATAACCTACGCCACGTCCCTCAGACTCGCTCGATGAAATACCTCCCGCATCGTAAAACGCTCCATCACCATTTATTCTTACCTGCGTGGTTCTGAATATCGTCCGTCTCTTGAAGCAACTCAGCTCTGAATGAATATATACCATCTCTACAGAATTCCGGCTACCCATCTGCCAGCCCTTCTCCGTGGCGCATATACCCGCATTTTCAGCATCTATTGCGACTCTCCAACGGTGCTCCCTTGCCCACGGCACCTCACCCATCCCGAGGCACTTTAACCACCCACCCCCGCCACCGTTAGCCTCCCCTCCTAGTTTCTCTTTCGGTTGTGTCAATACAAACGAAGGACGAGGGTGTCTCCTGTTCAAGAGGCTGAGACCTATACGAACGCGTATGATGACAAACTCTAGGAAGACCAGGTGACCACATACACTCGCATAGACGAAGACGAAGATTCCCCCTCTTCACCTACTTTTTATCCACCTCCCAGTGTGTATCTCCCTGAACCTCTCCCCCTCGGATACTGGCAGTATTCCCGTCCGAACCTATGGTTCTTCACAGGCCTCAGGGTGGGGCTGAAACTGCGGTTCGGGGAGTTCGAATCGTAGATGTGGGTCGACAGCTTCGCGGACACAGATTCGTAAAACTATGCAGGCGTGCATGCGGTTGATGTAGATACTAACGGGGAATTTCATTGAAGTGAAGGTCGGCGATGGCGACGCGGATCTGAATCTGGTCGCTGCGTTTGATGTTCCAGTTCGGCAAGTGATTTAGATCGATATGGAAGTGTACGGCGACACATTCCTGGAAGCCATGATCGCATGCCAGACGGACTAGTTTTCCCTCGCCCCGCTCTCCCTCACCCATCACCCATCGTTATTATCACATCTCGCCTGTCTTCTATCATCCTTAACCTCAGCATACTCCGCAACCCGGACCCCCATCACCTCCTAGCAGATCTTAATGTCCGTCCTCAAAAACCCGGAGTGCTATGTAGATCAAGGGGATTTGATTCATACTTTCACGGCGGCGGAATGTTGATCGCTCCGCGCATACTGACATAGGCACGTCCGTATAAGATTGGTTGTATAACTTATTGATAGAGCCGTTGCTACCTCGCTTCATGATCGATGATCAATTACGAAAAGACAAGAAAACGTGACTTGTGAACAGGGTGCGACTCGGGCGCCGGGTCGTTGACTGACTACTTACCACTTGACGCTCTACAGCTACAACGAGATAAAGCAGTTCTACTACCTCCCACTCATTGCCCGAGCAAACCCTGTACAACAATATGCGCAATCTCTTGGGGAGTGACAAGGGCTTCCTTAGCATCATACTGCGTCGATGTTTCGATCGGGGGGCTGGCCTTCAAAGCGGGCAATTCAACGAAACTCAAAAAGTATCATTTCGATCTACGAAGCCGGCGGGGATGAGGCACTGAAACCTCCCGACGAAAAGGATAACCAAGATTCATACTTGGCTCTTCATCGAGCCATACCTGCTCGACTCTGTTGGCTCCACGTCGACCTGGTCTTTGGCCGTGTCTTCAACTTCATGGCGGTTTGTGCACATGCGCATTATACCGCTCAGGCTGTTGCCAAGGAAGTGGATTGCCGTCTGGCTTCGAGCCGTTAGTTTGACCTGGCGGATGTCCCGTCCCCATCCGTGGAACAAACAGATTGGCCGAGGAAATATGCCTTGGTGAGTTCAACGGATTATGCCTGAACTCCTTGTTCTTCTGATAAATCACACACGCTCAGGAATCCTACTTCTTACGTGAAGCGTGGTTGGGTTTTATGTAAATGATGTTACACGTAAAGGTTTTGCTAACAGATTGACATTCTTAGTCCTTTGTAATTGCGGACAATGAAGGAACCGGATAGCCCGTGCATGACTCATTCTCCAGCAGAGATCCTCCCGTTGTGCATTATTGTATAAGTACACCAATTCACCCCCTACACCCATCTTTTTGTCTAGTCATTATACAACCCTAGTTTGATGTTCGTCGTTGATGTACAGCGAGCGGCAGTTGAATCCTAGTACTTAGGTGCTCAGCGAAGCCAGATGACTCGGGGCATAGTACTGGCGGCACTGTCCAGACACCACAAGCCATCATAATGAGAACTGGTACAACTTTGTGAGCAGGATGAAGGGCAATTTTGAGCTGCTAGGATACACTGCAGAAGGGCAAATTACAGGGGTGAGCATCATAAAATTATGGACATGTTTCAAGCGTTGACGCATGATGGACAGTACCTCATGGAATCTGAGCAATCATAGGTAATAAGTACTATTTTGAAGTGAAGTGAACGAAACGAAGGAGAATATCGAGGGTGACAATGATCAAGGTGATCGTGACTCGGAAGTGGTCGAAGTTGTCGATTCTGTCTATTCGGACGAGACACCTTTGATCGCTGTGATCGGCAACCACGACTCGACGACCGCTTGATCACTCCTTCCGCCATGCGAGCACTGGCTTGTAGTGGTGGTGGTGGGTGCTACTGGGCCATGACCTCAGGTGAGACGAGCACAGGGATGACCACCAACGACGCGACCACGACCCAGCACCCCTCACTGCCGCTGCGAGCAACTGCTCGCGGGGTAGATAGGGGGTGCTCGATGAACGATGATGGCCAACGACAAACTACGGATGATGGACGACATACCCGTGCGCACTACCCGCGAGGGTATGTGTACCCTCCCAACCCCCAGGTACCCCTACCCATACCCGCCGAAAACCCGTACCCTCAACTAAGGGTAAGGGTTTCGACGGGTGTGGGTACGGGTAGCGAAAAAATACCCGGGGGTTACCCGTGCCAATCTCTAGTTGGGACCGAGGTTACATCAGCTGTCTCATACACCAGTGAGCTGCCTGTGAATATCCCATCATGGAACCACACCATACCTGTGCATGTTATTACATGTGCAGTGAAATGCTCCCCTGCAAAGTATATTATGCCACACAAAGAATATTGCCTGCTTGATCCCTCAATATCAATCATCAGAATTGGATCAATGGAAGCCAAACCTGGCCACAGTTCAATTGCAAGCAATGCAGGATGGTGCACAAATGTAAATCGATGGATCAGGTGCTTGCTGCATTGTGGGCAACTCCTTGACAAAGGTATCAAGAAATCAGATATATACTGCTGGACACTGCAGCCTGCAGGAGCAGATCCTATTACAATTGTGCCAGAGTCTGTCAAGCATAAGTTTTCATCTACAGTATGCCCATCCAGGCAACAACATGTTGATGTTGTAACAGTGTGGGTACATCAAAGTAGCTGATCCATAATAGCATGCACACTAGCATACTGTCTGAATGCAAATTCTGTGCTAGTCCTTGCCAAACAATGCCTTAGGTAATCTCATATCTGTTCTAAAGAATTTGTTGCAGATGCCCCACCAACACTTACATGGGAGTTGAAGGATACAAGCAATGAATCCAGCAAGTCACTCCACATCTCACACCATGAATGCAAGACTGTCTGGGGGTCATCAAGCCATACATTGAAGAGGATGGTACAGATTGCATCATATGCACAACTGTTATTCTGCCACTGTGTGCCAATTGGGACAAGTGCATAAACAGATACTGATGGCTAAATGTCTAACATATGCTGGGCCCATAGAAGATAGTTGACAGTCACACAATCCTCATTTGGCAGACCAACTCAGTGGTGCATATGACTGCTATCTGGAAATTATGCAAGAAGTCGATCATTGGGTTGACGTGGTGATGGGCCATGATCCTCATGAGTGGAGATTGCAGAACATATGTGTGCTTTGTCTTCACAAGACAGACAATGAGACACCTCTCAAGTTCTCAGTATTTGCATGCATGGACAGTAATAATTTGCTGAAGCTTGTTGACAGCACATTCAAATCAGGTACACCATGAAGTGATGATTGTACATCAACTTCAGCATGATGGGTCATGCCAGATCAAGTAAGCCATTTCAAGGATGAAGTTCTGAATTCTTGTTTGATCGTGAGTTCACACTTTCTCATTGACATGATCTTATCCATGCATTCCTAGCCTGTCAAAGGCACCAAAAGTTCAACTCAGCTTGATCAAGGCTCCTCACATACATAGTTCTTCCAATGTTTCACCTCCATTGCCAGGAACCTCACATCATCTCAACTCTATCAATTTAGGGACCAATCTTGGCACTTCAACCATCCAAACTCCCCCTGAAGTGCATGGGACATCTGATACATGGGAGGGGCTGACTAGCACCAAACCAGATCTCAATGGCAAAGAGGTGGCATGGCTTAATGTTCTTGAGCATGAAGAACTTACCACCTGTCTCAATACCTGCATTGATCAGTGGCAGAACACAGGTCCTGAGTCATGCAAGAAGATGTATGCACTCTTTGTGGTGGCTGGAATATTTCTTGCAGTGTGTCGTCATGGCCATGTCTTAGTAATATGTGACATGATCTGAAGTGGGGAATTGTATGTTTCCTTTTTTTACTTGTGCCCTGTTTCTACTGATCCATATAGAATGAAATATCCCCTTGCTGTCATCAATTGTCTTCTTGAACTGTATGGTAGCAATATTGGTCTTGCATATGACATTATGTGTGCCTTTATCAAAACCCTTGAGAAGAGCAGTTTGAGTGCAAAGATGGTGGGCTTGTGCTTGCATGGAGTAGTGCTGGTGTTTCATGGCCATGCCCATAATCGAGCATGCCAGCTTTTATGGCATTCCCTGTATATGCAACATACTGGCTTAGAGGGTTTTGAGGAATGCAAGCAGACATTCAGCAAGTCAAATAAATTAGCTGGGGTTACACACCTTGCCACACCTTTCCATTGTCATCAGTAGATGGATGAACTTTTTTTTTTCCATGACAAAGACAAGCATGCATTGTCAGGTATGTAAAAGCCAGCTTCTGTACATTTCATGATAATTGTGATGACCTTGTTTAAGTGATTCATATTTCAAAATAACCGCCAAGCCCTGGAGAAGATTCAATATGATGGAGAAAAACTTGCCATTCTTTCAGCACAGCTTGATGCCACAGGAACAGACTTCAATGAGTACCTCAAGAGTGAATATGATTATCTAAAGAGCCTTCAGTCAGAACCAGCCAAAGTCATCTAAACAACAGATTACATGGAGTTGCTAATCAAGCTTTATCACCTCCAGCATACTCACATTTACCAACATCAAGCAGTTTTCTGACACTATGTAGAGGTGAATCTGATCAAGCCAAGCATGCACATCAATGGCTCAATTATGACATCATACATAACAGCTTTACTTGCAAACAAATTATGCAAGTTTGAACATGATATTGCATGACATATAGTTGGGTGGCACATAATGAGGAGGTTTGTTGATATGAGGAAGAGCACAGAATCGAGGCACAGTGGGTGCCTGATTTGCCTGCATACAACAATGCACTGAAGCTTTTGAGCGAATGAAATATCATTGTGCAGTAGACCACCTTGAGTGTCTCATGGTCCAACAATTATTTGAGTTAACAAAAGTGGGTATGAATGGAGTTGGCACAATGGAATTCTGCTTTGATGTGATGCTACTGATTTTCTGCCATCATCAGGTTATCGGCTGCATGACAAGATTGGCAAAGCTTTGGAAACATGTGCAGAAGCCATTAAACAAGCACTTAATTACTATAATGATGCAGCTGTGCAGCTTAATCTGCCATGAGACTGCCTATCCTGGGAGAAGGTTATTTCTGCCATAAAACTGGTTGATTTTGATGTTCTGTGTGACACATGTACAGATATTCATTTGTTTCCCTGGGCTCAGCCTGCATGCCATTAGGCGATGACTCTCCATTTTGGAGTACAACATGCCTGTGAGGAGATCACATAACTTAATGTCAAGATTCAACATTTATTGACATTCATGATCAATGATCATGTTGATTACTATCATGCCATTTCTTCCACTTTAGTCACCAACCCATCCCTTGCACATGAACTCTCATGCTGATGGGAGCATTGTACTAAGATTCATGCCACTGTCACATGAAGGCTTTGACTTATGAGCCAATTGAAGGGATTTACAGGAAGCTTGCTCCCCAGCTCCTGCAAGGGTCACAATTCCCACTTGAACAATAATGTGCCTCTTCCTCCATGGGCAGAGGTGCTTGGGCTAGTTGAGGTGACCATGGAATATGAGGAACAAGAGGGAGAGAATGATGAGCCGCTGCCCTGCAAACTTGATCTCAATACCAAGTTAGTTATTTAACTCATGGAACATATCAGTACTACAGCAGATTCAGATAGCCTTCATATGTAAAATTAAATTATGTTGTATGTTTGATAAATCTTATTTTCAAGGGGCCACTAGAGTTTATTCAAATTGCCATGCCTAAGAATGACTGAGAAAGACACTTATCCTATTGATGTCTATGGCTTCCATAGTGTTTGAAGGTCTGGTTCACGCAACCAGAAAAAAACCGAAACTGAACTGAACCGAACCGCGGTCTGGTTGTTTTATGGTTGCGGTTGCCTCACATTTTTCTGGTGATCAGTTGCGGTTATAATGATTGTATATTTATTTAAACTGACAAAAACTGGTTGTAGTCGGTTGTAACTGGTTTATATACATACTATATACCTTACTATAGCTACCTATATAATAACTAATATAAAGTGATAATGGGGCCATGCCCAAGAAAAGAAAGCATGAAAAGTATGGGTTTATATACCTCAGGCTGTGCACAGACCATTTGGTCATATTTGCGTGACCCAAACGAGAAAGTGGTGCCACTTTCACAACCCATGTCACCAACATCAACATCAACCACCACTGCCACCACTGCTCCCCCCTTCCTCTGCGTTCTGTCACCAACACCACTCCATCAACACCCACGTCCCCTATGTTGGATTGCACTGCCAAATGCCACAAATGCCCAAACTACAACAGATGTAGTTTGGGCCTCAAGTACAGTTTTTTTAATGTTCCATTTTCAACTAACTAATGTTTTTCTTGTCTTTTTTAGGTTCTAACTATGTTTTAACAATGAGAAGGCGCCCACGGCCATCCACTTTGCACCCACCCACCACTGCTGCGAGCCCCTGCTCACAGGGTGATAATGGGTCCCGTCCTGGATGACACCACCACAGAACCAACACACCACCCACACCTCTACTGCGAGCAACTGCTCATGGGGATGGGGGTGGTGACGAACAACCAACAAAGGGCCCACGATGGATGCCAATGCCTACACCACCAACGATGGATGCCAATGCCAATGCCAGATGATGACACCAACACCAACACCAACACCTAACAACAATGCCAGATGACAGCGCCAATGCTAGATGACAACGCCAACGCCAAGCCAACGCCAATGCCTAACACGAATGCCAACACCACCAATGACAGAGGGACAACGATGGAGAGGAATGACCACGAAAATGACAGAGAGGAACGACAACACCAACACCTAACGACAACACCAGACAACACCGCCAACACTAGACACCAATGCCAGACGACAATGCCAATGCTACCAACAACGGAGGGACAACAATGGAGAGGAACAACCACGACAACAACAACAATGAGGGACACTGGCAATGGATGGATGACAACAACACCCCTCCCTGCTTTGAGTGTGGGAGGGTTTTTTTCATTTGTTTGATACATTCCCCCTTCCCTTGCACATCCTGCAAGGTATGGGGTCTATTTTTTATTTATTGTGGTAGCTACATGCTCGCTCACAGGCCCCTGCCTGTGAGGAGCTTTATTTTAGGTTTAGAATACTATTATTTATTCTACATAAACTGAGTTTAGACTGACCACAGTCGGTAGACGACTGGTTGTAGTTGAACTGGCTACAACTGGTAGTCGAGTTGAGTTGAACCGCAACGAACTGGTTTCATGTGGTTTGGTCCGGTTTTATATAGTTTTGGAATGTCATGGAACCAGTTGCGGTTCCGGTTTGAGCCCAAAGTGGGAAAAAACCAGACCGAACCAGACCTTCAAACACTAGGCTTTCACACAGAAATGGGCCATCTCACAGCAGAAAACAGCAGTATTGACATAATATTAATGGCCTAGACACATAGCTAATCACCACTGAATCACTGAGATGTTCTCTATCAAAGGAGCACTCATGATGAACTACTCCAAGCTAAAGATATGGCCTGACTAATGCCCTCAAACATGATTTCTAGTCAACAGGTTCCTTCGAAAACTTGAGAAATTTCAAATGAGTCAGCAATAACATAACTGAGTCTAAGTGGAGGCCATTGGCTGGTGTGATGTTTTCAATCATCTGGTTCAAGCAAGTTCTGGCTTTCTGGCAAGTGCCTGTGCAATTGCTAATGAGTACTACTGGATAAATCAAGTGAGTGGCCAGGGCATGTGGAAAAAATGTGATTAAGTAACATAAGTATATGAGACTTTAGGGATTTGCTTTTATAATAGGATAGGATCGTCATGGTCAATAGGATACAGAATGGTAAAGTATATATCAGGCATTATATATACTTTGTATACTGTGATAGTAGTATCACACAAGTCATGCCCATCACCTGTGTACTAGTACATTGTATAGTATGTAGAACTATGTAAAGTAGTGAAGAATTTTTCATACCTCAGGTTTGGCTACCACTGGAGTGAACTAGTGACTGGTCTCATGCTGTACTTGTGTGTATGGATCAATTGTAATGTTACTAGTATCTAATCTAGTAGTACTGCAAGAGATTGTGATCATTTGTGTTTGCAATCAGGTACTGGAAGTTACCCCATATCATCTTGCCTTTTTCTCTCAACCCTTCAACATTCTTAGGCCATGATAGATAATCCACCAGTAATATACCATTCTCACTCATTCCCTTCACATTCCCTTCCATGGTGCATAACTGTGGGGCCAATTCCACTGTACCAGCATGGGCTGAGCTCAAATTCAACCCCTTGGGCATCTTCAATCTTTGTCGTCATCTGGTAGTCTTTGGTGGTGAGCCAGATGAAGCTAAAACCACAAAATGCGGTCCCGAGCATGAACCGCTGAACAAAAATCCATAAACCCAGGTATCGTCGGAAAGCGGTGGTCGAGGGGATTCCGAAAATCCAATCAGCGCAGGAAATGGTTCCGCAGTTTGCATGATTTCGTCGAATGAGTCCAAAATATGGACATCTGATACCAACAATGAGGGAGCAGGCCAGGCTGAGTATCCAGGTGTAGAAAGCACCCATTTTACGAGGGGACCAAGGTGCAAAAGAGAGCTAGGGACTAGGTACCCTCGATCCAGAGATGATGAGCTGGGACTCTGCCAGCTCATCACTTTCTCCTGCTGAGATGCCAGTAGGACTCTTGCTGTGGGTGTGCCACCTGGGAGGTATAGGAAACCTCCATTTCCAACAGATTGGGGGTGAGGAAGTTCAATAGAACATCCAGAGCCAGGGTGTTGAGGTCCAGGAGGTTGAGAAGTCCCTCCAGAACGTCTTGATGGGTATTTTGAAGGCTGGGGGTGAAGAGTATATAACTCTTCTAGGTCCATGGTTGGAAGGAGAGTTCAAGGACACTCCAGGAGATCCAGATAAGGCATATCTTGACATGAGAAGTCACCTGTCCAGGGGTCCAGGGGTCCAGGCCAGGTGGTAGCCAGGTGTTGTTGACTGATGAGCTGGCAGTCAGAATTAGGGATAGGGGTTGTAGCTGGAATACTCCAGACTACAGTGAGCCAGGGTAGATACAGTAGAGTGTATGGAGGCAGAGGTAGAGAGAGAGAGAAGCAGCAGAGAGTATATAGCAAGTATAGCAGTTGTAGCAGTTGTAGCAGTTATAGCAGTTATCGCAGTTATAGCAGTTATAGCAGGAATACTCAAAAAAGTGTGAAGAATCCCTTAATCCACAGGGTACCAACAGAGTATGACCAATTCTATAGGGCTACTAATGCTGATACACCAAGTGGGTGTCAAGGGAGTTATCTTACATAAGCTATGTTGGTATCAAAATAGGCAACTTGCCAAACATAGACATACTACTGACCCTGGGGGGTCACTAACTTGTAACCAGGTCTGTTACAGACTTGAACCTTGAAATTTTCCTTGCTTGAACAAAACGACAATGACCAATCTCACAACCCATCCCAGCACAGCCAATCAAAAAGACACAGAGGTACTGGACACTTGCCCCACATCTTATGGGGAGGTCAATGAAGCCGTCATGGGCAATATTCAGAGGCCTGAGACACCCATCAGCCACTGCGCATCTGGTATCTGTCTACCTCATGACCAATCCCCAAAGAGCTTAGGGGAGCTTGAAACCCTTCTTGACATCGACATCTGTAGTTCCACAGGTTCATATATTGATAAAGTAATTGAACTTCTCGCTTCGGATGGGGGCCTTTTCCCAGATTCGAAACTACTGATTGCCCCTTCTGAACAGCTCCTCCATCAGCTCTCCCACTATGATTTGCAGACAAACAAATGGATTCTTCCTGACATCTCCCGCTCTCATGATCGAAAGAAGACACAGAGCCCAAAGATGCAGAGCAAGATGAAACTTGCCGATTTTCTCAACCAAATTTGCGAAGATATCGAAACTATCATGGGGGCAAAGCAAGTCAGAACGTGGAATGCCAACTTCTGCGACACAGTACTTGAGGGATCCCCAATCTCCTGAAAACCCGACATAATACTTCTTGATGTTGCTAAGCTGTCTCCCACTACATGGACCTCTGTTCGAGCCATAACTGAGGTAACTACCCAAGAGCGCGAAACGAAGACAATCTCCAACACTGTCACCAATAAATCATACATCATTCTTACCACACAGCCCAATCGCGTCCTTGTCCCGATCCTCAGTATCTGGGGCAATTTCAATTTCAGAGTAACAACCACAGACCGCCAAGGGCAGCTATGCTCATCTGCCTGCTGTATTGGGGAGTTGCGTCTCGCTGATTCGCTCAGGTTTCTGCAACTCATGATTGGGTTTTGCTTTGCACCCAAGAGTGTGGTGGGCTATGATCCGACCATGCTGACGGATGACTGGGATAAGATGATGCATATCATTTGTGATGGCAGGAAGTTCAAAGTCATCAGAGCTATCTTTGAGACTCAGTCACTGGTCAGGCGCGCTACAAGGGTGTGGGAGGTTGAATTTGAAGGGAAGACATATATCCTCAAGGACTCATGGATTGAGTCTTCATGTCCTATGGAAGAATGCAAGTTCCTACAACGTCTGCAAGGGATGGAGGGTGTTTCTCAGTTTTTTTGTGGAGAAGATGTCTGTATCAATGGTGAAAAGCTCTCTACAGATATTGTCCAGCAAGGCAAGTGGGGGATTAGAAGCAAAGTTTGGGTTTGGCAAAGAATTGTCTCATCTTCTATCGGTGACCATATTGTGTCTTTTTGCTCGAAGAGAGAGCTGATATCCACTCTCCGTGACATTACTATTGATATGTATCTCTCACTCTCCCTGATTTGTGCTCAATGGGGTTTTTTTTTGTTGATAATTAGTACTCAAAGAATTGTACAAAAAGAAGGACTTGATACATCGGGACATCAGCTACAACAACATTCTTCTACATTGTTCAGAAGACAAGTCAGGAGATTTACATCCTGGATTATTGTTTGATTTTGAATATGCCGTAACCCTAAGCCAAAGCCATCTGTTGGCGCCTGGCTCTTGTATGGTTCGTATCCTTTTCTGTGCCATTTCCAATTCTTGTTTATCCATCTTATTGGGAACTGCACCATTTATGGCAATCGAACTTCTCGTGAAGAAGATGAAGTTACGACATGCTCCTCATCATGATCTCAAGTCCCTCTTTTTGTTTTGATCTATATCTGCACCAACTTGAGTGGCCCAGGTGCCATCTGGACCCAGGAAGAGTTATGTCAGTTCAGCAGCATCCCTCTGTCATCATGGTTCAAGACATCAAACTCTCTTCATGCAATTTGGACTGCCAAACTTGGTGCCATGTGCGAACTCAACTCGCTGATTCTTATGTTTTTCATGCCCTATTTTGAAGATCTTAAAGAATGTGTTGGGAAGCTCTTAAAAGCCATGTACTCTTCTCCCAGAACGCCTGCACCTGTGTCGCATGATGTAGTGATCAAGATCTTTGATGAAACATTGCAGTCCCTTCCTCATGAGGCCATTATCTCAGCCCCATTTGAACCACTATCAGCCGGTTCTCCACCCTGGGTATGAAAGCTTTCTCTCAGTATCCACGACAACCACCTCGGTAGGATGCAGAAAAAATTCAAATCTTCTCATGATACCGTTGTGACATCCAGTGGGGGAAGCAGCCATGGAGCTCGTGGTTCAAGATATTGTCAGCCTGTTTCTCATTCGTGTTAATTTCACAACAAATATGCTCTTATCAGTACTTGCCCAGCAGCTGTATACCATGCAGACCTTATGTACTTATGGACACCTTAGGACATGTATGTTTACACATGTGTACTGTCAATCAATTGTATTGATATATATTGAATTGTACCAATTGTAACATGGGAGTTTGACTTGTATACCAAACCACAAACCATGTACCAACCAGTCTACCATGGATCTAAACCATGCCCTATACCAAACATCTAATCTCAATAGCTTCAAAGAACCCTCTCCTAGCCTGTTGGTAGATTCATACTACCCTCAGATGGAAGATTATGGAATACCTAGCTCAGAAAGTTGCCATAGCTCGCTTGCGAACCATTCATGGGACTCCTTTGAGGTGAAAGTCTGCTTTTCTTTATATATTATATTTGTACTTACTACTTGGCAGACTCAAATTCCATCCTCCTGCTCAAGATTACACCACAGCACTACGACAGCGAGTTTGCAAGAAGGGTATTTAGCTCTTCTACAATCTAATCAGAAACTAGAGCAGGAGAACCTCATTCTCAAAGGGAAACTCAATGCTCTTGAGTGAGTAACTATTCTTGTTGAACCTGGCGAAGTCTTAGTCCATGTCAATCATTAATCAAGACAGGCATATTCATTGTTAGCCCAGTCTCTAAAGCCTGCCATTCCCAATTTACCAGCAACTATTCCTGTGCATTCTTCAGTCAAGTCAGAGGATCTCTCAATACCTCTCAGTATACTTCCTACTGCTGAATGCAAAGACTACCCACTAGTAACGCTCTGGTATCGACATGAATGGAACACTGTGGAGAATAATCAAGTTGCACACATTGGGGCTGGTGCTCAAGGAAAATCCTGTGCATCCCAAGGGGAAAATGTTACACTCAGATTCATTGAGGATAAGAACAGGACCATCATAGATGGTTTCAGGGCCACTTCGATGTGTTGATGTGCACTAGCGACACCTGGGCACAGAATCTGTATATACAGCGTTTTACAAGGCTTAGCTGCGATACCGGATATCGCCTAGCTTATTATCTTCTTCAGGACAACTCTTATGCACTACACAGTGACATCCTTTTGACTCTCGCAGCGCTAGCTTCTCGCTTATGGCAACAGTTAACGATAGCGTTCACTTAACTATCACTAGCTATTTCACTGGAGACCCGCTTAGTCACCCAACTGCACTTAGCTGTGTTAACATAGCCATCAGTGCTATCCATGGACATCGGACCACACTTGGGCTAGCGGTTGTGGGCATGTTTGTGAGGCGGTTTTTGATATGGTAACTCTAGGTAACAGTCTAGCGATACGCAGTGCATAGAATCCTTTCATTCTTTTAGTTCATATTCATTACAGCCTTATCAGACTTTTCTTTATTCCATTAGTACTTGAATTTTAGTATAAAAAGGCTTGTACATAGTCATTGAGAATTAGGAAATAGAGACTCAATGCTTTATCCCCCTCACTTTGTAGTAAAGATCAGAAAAAGATCTTAGCTCTTTGCTTGCTTCATCCGCTCCGCTCGAACTTCGTCGACCTTGTCTAGTAACATCATCAAGAAATACAGTAGCTATGTAATATCACCTTCACTCAGCTTCCTATGTCACTTGAACTACTCTGCTTTTCCTACTAAATGGTTCTAACCCCACTAGTGATTAGCTAGAATGACTGAAGCACAGCTAGCGCAAGCTAAGCTAAGCTAGTGTTACCTAGACCCAGCAGGAGGTTTATTAAGCAAGCTACGACACTGGAGGCTCTTATCGAAGGGAGAAACCGAGACCCTTTGAACTAACTACCTGTTGATCAAGTTGTTTTTGTGTGTTTCCCTCTGGGAGAGTGCAGACAACCATCATTTCTGGAGCCCACCATGAGGGGTAATCAAAGATTTCATTGGACCTGCCTTCAACTAGTCCTTCTACACCCACAGACGAGAACCAGCTCCAGCAGAACTTTGAAAATGTGTTTTGATCTACATTTCCGACAGATCCTCCTCCGCCAGCCCAGATCTTCAGTCACCTATTTCCAGCTCAGCCATTCAGACTTTGTCCAGCAGTCTTTACACCGACAACAGCTCCAAGACATCCCGCTCCGCTAATTACGAACCCTTTGACTTCAACTCCAGCTCTAACTCAGTACACCTATCCACCACCTTTACCACAAATGAGTCAAACACAGATCCCGCAGCAGCTACCAACAGTCACTATGCCAACAGTTCCTATGCCTGCTAAAGGTCATAGCACCACACCAAAGTTCTTGGTCAATCAACCATGCAAGCTACGCCGCTATTGCGAAGAGTTAGGAAATCTCTTTGCGGGAGCTGCGATAACAGATGGGCAAACAAGAAAGTTGCAAGCCTGTCAGTATCTAGATTTCGAATCAGCGGACCTATGGCAGAACATTCCAAGCTTCGTGGCCAGAGTTTCTTATGATGATTGGAAAGAGGAGCTATACAAGATCTATCCAGGTGCAGAAGCAGACAAGAAGTATACAATCACTGACATGGACAAGCTAGTTGGTGAATGATATAGGTCTGGCATCTATACTCTTAAAGATCTAGCCAGCTATTACCGGAGTTTTTTCGCGGTCATGAAATTTCTTATTGAGAAAGGGCACCTTACCGAGAAGGAACAGAACCAAGCATTTATTCAAGGGTTTCAAGCAACTTTACTAGAGAAGATACAGCGCAGGCTAGAGATCAAGGTCCCCGACCATAACATTAGGGAAGCATATAAAATGTCAGATGTCCATAGTGCTGCCACCCATATTTTGGAAGGAGCAGCAGCTAGTGCATTCCCATCATTGACCTTACAGCCTGCCACACCAGTCCAATCTGGTATTAAGGTGGAAGATCTCAATGTGATCTTTGATAAATTCTTGCAAACGATAATATTGGCGCTAGCGGCAAAATCCTATCCGTCAGCCCATTCATCCAGCTCTCAAGAGCACACCCACAATCATCGACCAGGAAGGATGTGTCATGGATGTGGACAGACAGGCCACTTATTCAAATTTGCCTGGTGATCGAAGCAGCGATTACTGCAGGAAAATGCCGAAGGAACCATGAAGGCAAAGTAATCCTTAATACAGGTGCTTTTGTTCCGCGAAGCATACCAGGAGTGACATTGATTGATAGAGTGGAAGAATGGCACCATCGCAACCCCAGCCAGACCACTAAGGGACAACTGTCTTCCAATGTGAACACAACACAGTTAATGTACGATTGCGTGGTTCCTGCGCAAACCAAAGAAGTACCCATGATGTGTTTAAGCACGGACGATTGCATTGCTGTGCTCCAACAGGAGATATTGATGTTGCAGAAAAAGCAGGTCTTCAATGGTGTAGAAATTATATGGGCTGCTCCAAAGCATTACAAAGCTAGAGAAGTACCAACCAAGGTAGCGCAACCTGCTATACCTACGACCTCCTCAACAGAAGATACCACTTCAAAGCACACCGATACGCAACCACCCATTCATCCCTTCGCTCATATTGCCGAAGCACAATATGTCCTGCCCACGATGCGCAATTTCACTGCGCCTGCTGATAAAGCTGCAAGAGAGAAAGAGCCAGCTTATTGTACAGCAGCTCCAATCCAGAACCCGAAAGTCATGGAAGAAGTTTATGAACAATTGATGAAAGCCTCATGTGTTACGCTATCGCCAGCCGAACTCCTGTCAATCTCACCCAAATATCGCCAGAAGATGCACAACTCTGTTATGCCAAAGCGAATCTTCCCATCAGGCGAGAAAGAGGAACCAATGCTAGCTACACATATCACCAAGCAAGGTGCTTTACCATTCTCGATAGAGGAGATCAAAATATCAATGAACACACGTGGTCAAGGAGGAATCCCACCACCAGTGACTGCAGGAAATATCATTCCAGATGTCTATGAGATGTACCTTAACAGCTTAGAACCAGGTGAGCAACCAAAGGAACTCACTGTAGCTATGGAGTTGCACTCACTTCGCGCAGTTATGATCCTGCTTGACAATCAAGAGCTCATTGAGGCAGTTGTTGATCCAGGTTTGCAAATTGTTGCAATGTCAGATAGTGTTTGTCACGAACTAGGAACCTCCTACGATCTGACCATTTGGCTGAATATGCAATCCGCAAACGGCACAGTTGACAAATCCCTTGGATTAGCTAGGAACGTTCCATGCCGCTTTAGCAATATAACGCTCTATTTTCAGATCCACATTATACGGATTCCAGCATACGACTTTCTTCTAGGCCAACCATTCGAAGTTCTAATGCAGAGCATTGCTAAAAACTTTAGTAACAAAGACCAGCTCATCATGTTCCAGGATCCGAATTCAAATCTAGTAGCAACTATCCCAACTCTTCCTCGAGGAAAAGCTAGATTTTGCGCGAAACAACAAGAGTCTACCAGCAATAAATTTTCACATACTTTTGAGGAATTGATCAAGGATCAAGGAGAAAGCACATTTATTATCGAATTTGACGCGCAACACAATGCGGCTACACTCATTTCTTATGCTCCCATTCCACCTACAACCAATAATTCTCAAATATCGCAGGCTGATTTATATCTTCTCTTTACGCTTTAGCTAGTGATTCCTCGGACGTGGGTTTACTGGATTACTGGAAACACACTAAATCCTCTCCTTTGACTTCCAAATACACATCCCAATCCCAATCACCCACTCCTACAGTGTCAATACTAGCTGAAGGTATAGTTACCATGCGAGGCGCTGTCACGAAGAAAAAGTACAAACCAGTCGCTAAGAAAGTCAAGCCAGTCATCGCAGAATTACCCAAGAAATATCGCATCATGCGAAATATCGTTGGTGATCCACTAGAAACTATGCCAGAGCTAGATCCAAACCTGCCGCCTTTCCAACCTATGGGATGCTACATGGAAGAACGTCAGGATAAGGTTGATCTCAACCATTAGAATTTCCTACTACCAAAAGAGCGTGACTTAATGCATGATTTTATGTGCAAGCAGAATCAGGCCTTCGCTTGGAATGATTTCGAGCAAGGAAGCTTTAAGACTGAATTCTTTCCACCTATCAATATCCCCGTCATCCCCCATGTCCCATTTATTGAGCGCAACATTCCAATTCCACCAGGCATCTACGAGGTCTTTACACTCCCCCCCCCATTCCGAGCGGAGTCCACTTGGACACTCGGACAGTCCTAGGACTTTGCTCGGACTTTGCTCGGACTTTTTTGGCTGGAACTCCTGCCAAATTAGAATAGGAGTTCGAGTTGAGTTCTAGGACTGTCCGAGGACTGTCCTAGTGTCCGAGCGGACTCCAAGCGGACAATACTCGTACAGTCCTAGGACTGTCCGAGTCGGCAGCCTGGTTTATAATTCTTATGATTATGTAATAATTAAAAAGAGGTGCGCGATCCAGACTCGAACCCCCGACTAGGGTAGTATAACAATAACTGCTACGCACAATTAACCATTGCACCATAGCAGCTTAATTTACCTCTACAATACATAGATTACATACCACCCAACCTACCAAACAAGGATGACGTGGCCGTTTGCTGACGTGGCCTATTTCGTCGACACTTTCCCACCGTTGCGACCACCGCCTCCTACCTTCAACACCCAACCCACGACCCATTGACAACCATCAACAACCATCAACAACGTTAAGATGTGTCAAACCCGCTCCAATGCCACTCCCAAGCGATGAGACCACGGAATGCCCCCCGGATCGACAGGATCCATAACACGAAGCCTGCGCTTGCGAGCTATGTCAGCGGTTGAAAACGAGGGCGTGCAACGAAAAAAGAGCAGAACGGACCTAGGGGAGGATGAACCAAGCAAGGGGGGAAAGAAAGCAAAGAAGCCAACGAAGAAGAAGACAACGACCAGGTAAGAGACCCCCTCAAGCCTCAATTCGATGCTAACAAATAATAGGAAAACTTCGGCCATCCGCGCACGCGAGGATACGGATTCAGCGGCGGCTGGGCGTCCTGCTCAGCTCCCAAGGTAAGTCATTGTATTAAATTTTACTTATGCTCGTTAATAATTCTATTTACAGGACTGAACATTTGATGGACGAGAGCGGCATCGGTATTGCTCCACCGAAGCGCTCTCATCCCGTAGCGAGCATTTTACCACCCCCGTCCCGGAACCCGACTAGTACCCGCCAGCGCCGATCTGAGGTAGAGGAAGAAGACGAGGAGGAGGAAGAGGACGACAAATAAGACGGCGACAAAGAAGACAGCAACAAAGAAGAGGGCGACAAAGAAGAGGGCAATGAGGAGGGGGACAAAGAAGACAACAATGAAGAAGTCGACAAAGAAGACGACAACGAAGAGGACGACAACGAAGAAGAGGACACCAACAAGGAGAACGACGACAACCACGAAGACGAGGGCGAAGGCAAGACGAAGCCGAACACCAACACCAACACCAGTGGGGACAGCCGTAACACCAACACCAACACCAACACCAGCACCAGCAGGATCAGCCCCAACACCAGTGCCAACGCCAGCAGGAATGGCCCCAATGCCAACGCTAGCAGGAACGGGCCCAACACCAGCACCACCCCCAGTGGGAATGATGCCAACACCAGCAGGAATGACGCCAACACCAGCGGGAACAGGCCCAACAACAGCCCTAACGCCAGCAGGAATGGCCCCAACGCCAACGCTAGTGGGAACGGCCCTAACACCAGCACCAACACCAGCAGGAACAGGCCCAACACCAGCGCCACCCCCAGCGGGAACGACGCCAACACCAGCGGGAACGGCCCCAACACCAGCACCACCCCCAGCGGGAACGATGCCAACACCAGCGGGAACGGCCCCAACGCCAACCGAAGCGGCAGTGACAACAACACCACCACTCCTGATGCTGCTGACACATCTAGTTTGCACTTTCATTATTTTCTCATCTCACTCACT
>QMFE01001321.1:0-19342 GCA_003314665.1 Tricholoma sp. MG77
TAGCTACAACATAATTCCACGATCGGAAAACGTGAAATCCGAAGATTTGAAGCTTACAGCAGTTAGACAGTGGCACAAGGATTGGAAGCGACCTCCAGGACTTTCAGATGCGGAATACAAGAGATTTCTGCACTATGCTACAGACTTCTTCCCAGATCAAGATCGTCTCTGGAAGAAGGATATACATGGAGCTCACTAGTACTCCTACCCGAATGTTGCTTATATGTCCTATGAAATGTTCACGACAACATCAGCTATAAGTGATTCTATGTGACTAGAGCTACACTTTTACTACGATTCTGGTGGCCGCACCTTCAAGCTGACTTGGTGTGGTATGTCAGAACATGTCATATCTGTCAGACTCAGCAAACAAAGAAAGTTCTCATTCCACCTACCGTCGCCTGCCTCGTGGTCATTGTTCTTCTGCTTGTTGTCGTCGCCGTCCTCTCATCATCCCTGTAGCAGTCATCGTCGTGGTTCTTGTCTCTTCCCCGTGTCTCCCTGGTGCTGTTGTCATCAGTAGTTTCAGTCAGTACCTAAAAATCTGAGTTAGTAATAAGAAAATCAAAATGAAATAAACAAAAAACCTACTACAGCCCAAGAGACATCTATGACGTCTCTTGGGCCTGTTTTCCTCATACTCCTGTACCTCCCTTGTGTGGTGTTGCCTGGTTGCTACTGCCGTTTTCATTTTCAGAGCCCTGCTGTTCCCCGGTTTCCTTTGTGGTTGCCGCCGCCGTTTCGTATTTGCCATTCCCTGTATCCATCGTCCAGGTCCGGGTCCTGGTTTGGTGGGTAGTTGTCATCATCGTTGTCATAGTCAGTAGCTAATAAAACTTTTGTCAGTAACCAAAAAAAAAGACAAAAACCTTACCTACAGCCCAAGAGACGTCGGCAACGTCTCTTGGGCCCTATTCTGTCCTCATCCCTCGCCTCGTTGATGCCGTGCCGCTGCAGTCGTTGTCTTTGTGGTCCGTGCCCATTGTTGTTGTCTGCCCCCGTTGTGCAGTGGCGGTGCTGGGTGCTGGGTCATTGTTGTCGCTGTTGCGAGCCCTGGGTGTTGGTCTTAGTTGTCATCGCGGAATTAGGACCTGAAATTTTTAGTTAGTAGGCACGAAATGAAATAGGTAAAGAAAAAAAACATACTTATGGCCCAAGAGACGTCCTCGACATCTCTTGGGCTGTTCTGTGCTGTTCCTGCTCCTACGACCCTGCCTCCGTCTCCTGTGTTTGTTTTTTGTTTGCCGGACTTATCCCATATCCGTGGCTGTCACGTTGTTTAGTGTTGTCATTTTTGGGGGTTTGTGCGGTTGTCGAGGCTTGGTGCCATTCTCTTTGTGGCAGGTGTTTGGCAATGTTGAAAGTTGGAGTCAAAACTCTTGGTCATGTGTATGTATGTTGATTTAAATACTGCAGTTCAACAAGTCGTTGTCCATTCTTCTTCTCTTTCAAACCACTATGTTTGCCATTTCCTTTTCCCAAAGTCCATGTTATGTGTGGCAGTGCCTATGGCACTTACATTATGTTGAAGTCCATGTCATGTGTGGCAGTGCCTACAGCACTTATTTCATGTCTCCTGTCTTGAAGTTTGAAGTCCATGTCATGTGTGGCAGTGTGCATGGCACTTCATATGTTTTTCTTTGTGAGTCTGATGTGGTGTGGGTGTGGGTTGTGGAAGTTGTTGTTACACTATGTAGTTACAATATGAACTAGTAACCAGAGTATATATTTACATGCTTTTCTTGTCACTATTGTCATATCATATGAGTCATTTAAACATTAGGATATTAATTGAACAATCAGTATGTAAAATATAATGTGAAGTATGATAAATCAATGCCAGAGTGATGGAAATTCACATGCAGTCCCAACATTCATAAAGCAGGGTAATATTGGTGGCTTTTAGTCATTCTGATAGTTCTGGACCTGCTATTTCATTTCTGAAGAATATGCTTAAGGCTGGTAGCTGCTGATCAGTTGAGTCCTTTTGCTTTACCTGGCAAAATCTGCCACTGCTACCCTCCTTTACAAACCTTGAGACTACAGTCAATTTTTGGTCAGTCTGATACTTCTGGGTAATTAGTATCATTTCTGGGGAGTCCTGTCACATTCAACTGGCTGGTCAGTTGAGCCCCTCTGCTGTACCTGGCAGAATCTGTTACTGCCACCCTCCTTTATAAACCTTGAGACTTCAGGTGGATTTCTATCACCCTTGCAGCAAATTCTCCTGATGTATCATAATTCAGATTAATGATCATCAGGTTTTACATATGTACATTGTCTGGTCAGTTAGTATCCCAATTGTGGGAAGGCTCCATTCTGGCTTCACTGGTGAGATTTGCCAACACTACCCTCCTTTAAATAGCATTGTCAGACCATATGTAAGAATTGCATATATTGGGGATATTTTGCTTATTGTAAGACCTTATCTACCCTTAACCTTTTCAGCCCAATTTCCAGATTAGTACACATCATATTTTCACTGAATGTCAATGGTTTCACCTCACCCGTCACAACTCTGTGCATGCTCTGCAGAAATCTGTTTCTGACACCCTGCAGACCTTTGGATCTCATCACAGCCAACACTCACACCTTTTGGCCATGTTAGAATCGTTTATTGATTCCATTCACTGGCCTTGTGCTCAAACTTTCTTTTATCAGGGATTACTTCCACCTATTGATGGTCTCCTTGACAATAACAATCTCCAGCACCTTACCCACATACAGCGGCAATGGCTCCTTCATCACCTCGCAAACAATTGTCATGCAGCTTGCATTCGCTTGGCAGGTCATATTTGGGGTACTATGTGTCATGAATTTGCTCCCCATCATCTCCTGAAACAAAAGAAAACCATAACACTTCCCCTGTTTCTTTCTCAGATATCTTCCTCATCTGCCTCTCACATACTCATATCTCACACCAATTGATATCATTTTGTTTATTCTCTGTACTACATTCCTACTCGACATGTCAGCGAGGTTCAGATTAATACTCTGCACCTGAGTTATTACATAATGTAGTCAACCTATGTTATTATCATTATCATTATATCTTGGATTGACATAACGGCTACTTAACTTATCAAACAGCAGTGGGACTCACGGCAATTGAAGCTCCCAACACAGCCAATCACGATCATGATCAACATTGTCAACGATTGACGTGTTCGCTGTTGAACACTATGAGCATGGCATTTTCTTCTATTTATTTCAAATTTTTTTAATAGAACAAACATATCCCCTTCTCCTCTCCCTAAACATGAGATTTCCTCTTGGAAGTTCTAGTAGTTGGTGTCATTGTGTAAGTCATTATTATGCCATAAAAGAATGTAAAAGTGAGCCACAAGATATATATATGTCAGCATTCATCGTAGAAAAAACTACAAGAAATTACAGAGAATGTTAGGATCACAAAGAAAATGCTGTGCTCATCGTGTTCAACAGCGAACACAACAATCATCAACAATGTTGATCACAATTGTGATTGGCTGTGTCAGGAGCTTCAATTGCCCTTCCCACTGGTGTTTGACAACTTCAGCCCTCCTGACACTCCTCGACCTATTTTATCAGGTGACTTGAACACTCCTAACCAGCTCTTGCCATATTTGGATGCTAACTCGACATTAACCCAACCTAAACCGACCTAAACCAAGGTGCCGAATAGGGCCTAAGAGACTAAGGCTAGTTAAGCTGTTCATTTCGAGATCGTGACCCAGCTATCATGCGTGACCACGTGGTGATGTCAAGACACTCCCACGGTGGCACAGTTCCCACGAACCCCAACTGGGAAGGACCTTGGCAAGCAAGGTGATACGCAGTAACCTCG
Source organism: Tricholoma sp. MG77 (assembly GCA_003314665.1). Taxonomy (NCBI): domain Eukaryota; kingdom Fungi; phylum Basidiomycota; class Agaricomycetes; order Agaricales; family Tricholomataceae; genus Tricholoma; species Tricholoma sp. MG77. The sequence continues at coordinate 3,827 of QMFE01001321.1, forward strand.
AGAACAACAATCGGCATCACAGAAAAATGGTATTAGTTAAAGTTTCAGACAGATCAGACGTTGCCCAGAATTCGGATAACGTCGGGCGATGTAAGCGCGTACTCGCATACCGTTGACGCGTTGATGGAAGACCTAAGCCGAAGTCTAAGGTTTCCCAACTTGAAGCTGTGTTGCCTTCTATCACACTCAAGGCTGCGTGGAGGCCGTTCCCGGACAGTATTCAAAGAAGGCAATGAGATCCTGAGTGTCAGCCGATTACTTTTGTGCGCAAGACATATTGTATCCCTGGCGACTTGCTCGAATGTCTCAGCGCAGTTTGAACAACTTGAAGGACTCAACGAAAAGAACATGGCATCGGATGCGTCCGAGCGATCAAAGAATACGCATAGGGGAACGAATGACATGCCATCTATGATAGGTCAGCTTCGACATTCATAGGATCTTCTTCATCTGCTGGCATAGATTTCTTCGGGCCAATAATTGAAAGATGTTTCCCGGGCTTCGAAACAACAACCATATCGGGCTGGGAGCTGAATATTCGAATGAACCGAAGCAATTCTGTGAAGGCCGCTTCCTTCTGATCCCATCGACGAAATATTTCAACTGTCGGGGAATGCGACAAATCCGGAACTTCTGAAAGGGGGTCAGATCCACGCTTAATTGTACATCTGATTGCAAACTTACCCATCCCGGTGCGATACTCCTCAGCTTCTCTTGACTTCAATTCTTCCAACTTTATCTCCTTGACACTCTTTGGTCGACCTTTTCTTCTCGTAGCTTTTTCATGATCTAACTCTTGATCAAACCTCGTCAACCAGACTTCACGGATGATATGATGAAGCTCTTCGAGCGTCAAGACTCCATCCTCCGGTATTGCGTGATAGAAAAATCCATATATGTCGACTGATCAAGGGTCAGAATAGTATCAACACGGTGTTGTAGAACATACCTAGTGAATTGTGTTTCTGACCACGTTTTGACGCCAGATTCTGAAGCCTGTTTTTTCGGTGAGCCTGCCGTGTGAGCTGCCCTGCTCTGCGAGACGAGGGGTGAAATATTTTCTCTTTCTTCCCCGTTTTCTTCGGTTTTGTGGCTGGATTTGTTTTTGCTGTTGTAGACGGAGCCATTGTCGGTTAATCAGCTTGATGGTGATGAAGAAAGATACATATTGATTCTGCGTGAGAACTCGATCTTCCCTTCAGTCGTCTTGACACTGGCCCATCATCTTATATCATCTAACTGTGCCAACTCCTGAGTAAGCAGTACAAGCCTGCCCAGTGATCTCTCATTCTCATGGCCACAAGAGAATCAGATCGCGTCGCGTCTGCTCAACAAACTCTTGACAGTACGTGCATTCATTACCCGAAAGGCGTAGTTCATTTAGACGCGCAGTTCTATTTGAGATGTCCCAGCTACTGAACACGCAGCTGGATAAGGAGACCCTTGCAACATGCGTCAGCATGATTGAAAGCGGGGCCAATCCCGAGGCTGTAGCTGTTGGTCATACTTTCGTCACTTCATAGGAGGCAGGACTGATTAATTGGAGCTCAGGCAGTCATCCAAGAGCTCAGACGCGAGAACTCTGCACTTGTGGCTGGCCGTTAGTAGGAGTATATATAGACCAGCCGTAGAGCTAGTAGGAGCAATTAAGCATCATATGCTCGTATCGATGCATTCGGATCAAACGGATTCTCAGCTGCTCTCAGTGATTGGGGGGGACAAATTGGTCAGGGAAGAGTATAGCGTAGGGCGGTTGTTGTATCGCCGTAATTCTAATAGCTAGAACGGTCTCGACTGTAAACGGCACGGCGGAGTTGGACACGAGCAAAATTATACAACTTGCGACCCGTGCCTTTCGAAATTCACGCCTGAGTCTCAACGTCTACTCCGTCGTCGTTGGCCCCTGGTCTGTCCCTCACACGATCTTTAAGACGGCGTCCTCTACTCATTAGTAGTCCATCCTACTCATACCGCCCAATCTGTCCCGATTGAGATTGCTTGTCAAACCTCAAACCTCACTCGTCTCCTACCACACTAATGGCCACTCGTACCTTACAACCCTCTGAATACGACATTCAGCGAGAGGTCGAAGCTTTGCGAGACATCAGGCGCCGTTCAACCACTCCAGGTGCACTTACAATCGACCCCGACCTACCCAATCAGTCGCCCACCTCATCCCCCACAGCATATCGGCTAGGTTCACTTTCATCTTCAGACTCTTCAGGAACCTCACATCTAATTGATTTGCCTATAAATGGTGCTGGAATCCCCCAGGGTAGTTTGACAGACTCAGGTTCAACATCAAACAACCCAGCCGATGACCCATTTCACTTGTTCTGGGTTCCCGCAGGTCTTCATCCCGAGATCGCACCGGCTGAATTTCGTGCTTTTCTGAAAGAGCATTCCAGATCACCTCCATCTTCGGATGGATCGAGTATGTCGGATGGACCAAATGCTTTTTCTTTGTCTTCCTCGTCCTCCCTGGGCCGTAAAAAGTCAATGCTTAGTCGGCAATACCGTCCATCGGAACACGACGGCATAGAAAACGAGGAGGTTGTGTCCCTCAAGAGGAATCGGAGTAGCCTGTACACGAACCGTGGTCCGCAGCTTACTATCAACGATCTACAGAAACTCGAGGAACTGGCTGAGGAGGCTTCAGAAAGTGATGATCCTTCCAGGTTGAGAAACGTATTGAGGAGAAGTCTTAGCATGAACATTTCTCCCTCAGGTTCGCAGTTTGTCTTCGGCATACTATACTGGTCCTTGATATTTATGCCTTCACAGCTCTCGACAAGATGGACAACATACCCGAAATGGGCGATGAAGCGGATGCCCCAATTATTGTACCGCCTCCAGGCCAAATTTTACGCCGGGCTGCACGCACCAAAATTCGCAAGCCCGGTTTACCAGGTGACGGTGGCGGCCATCGCTTCGGGTCTACACGGCGCGGGCCGACACCAAGAGCTGCAACAATGGAACCGCGCACTTCGAGTGATAGGTCATCCAGTGATCATGGTGATTCTGCTGAATCAATTACTGCTCCACATCTTCGTGGTACGTTCTCGGATGAAGGACATACTCAACGTCCGGATTCATTCAGTGAAGAAGCTATATTCGATGCCTACGCTAGGGACGATGACGAAGATATTCTCGCACCTGTCGCAACCTCTCCTCCTCCTCCTCCTCCTCCTCCTCAGACGGTGGACATCCCTGTTCCGCCGCAGCCACAACCTGAGATTCAACCAGCACTTCTTGACGCTCTTGGACCTGTTATTCTACAACCGCAACCGCAGCGCCTTCTGTCACCACAGCCTCCAGTTGAATATTCATCGCCCCCATCGCGTACGCCATCACCCCCTGAAGTCGTACAACCTTCAGCGTCGACTGAATTAGCCCAGTCTCCCTCTCCCCCGTCTTTCCTTTCCACAACGCCGAGTCCACCAACACATCATCGAAAAGACAAGGATAAGAAGGGCCTTTTTGGCAAATGGGGCAGTGACAAAGGCGGTAAGAAGAATGGAAAGGAGAAGGAGAAAGAACGCTTAGTAGAGAAAGACAAGGACCCAGGTTTTTTTGGGTCACTATTTGGCGGTGGTTCGAAAAAGAAACAAGACCAGGATTATCCGTCACCGGTTCATGGTGGCACTGCTGGTCGGGAAGCCGCCCAAGCCCTTCTAGGGGCATCCAAATCTAAGCCATATGCCCCTTCTGTTTCTCCCGTACCTTCGAACGGTCCAAACATGTATGCGAGGTATCCTATCCACGTAGAGAGGGCGATCTATAGACTAAGCCATATCAAGTTGGCTAATCCAAGGCGCCCGCTCTACGAGCAGGTGCTCATCAGTAATCTGATGTTCTGGTATCTTGGCGTCATCAATAAGGCTCAAAGCCCCGCTTCGCCAAATGGACAGACTCCTGGGCCCCAGGGAGCAATTGGAGTGCAGAGTAACGATGCAGAGAAGGAGCAGCGAGAAGGGGATCTAACGGAGAAGGCGGAAAAGGACAGGCAAGAGAAAGAGAGGTTGGAGAAGGAGCAGCGCGAGATAGAGACCAAGAAGAAAGAATCCGGGCGAAGGGGTTCTCTGACCAAGGTTCCAGCTCCCGGTTCTCCGGGTAACGGTCGTAGAGCTGAGACGCCAGTTAAGGGACCCCAGTATGAGATGCAACATCGGGTTATGGAGCAGGAGTATAGCGGACATGGACAGGCAATGGGTCGATCTACTTCCGCTCCGATTGGGAGCGGGAATGGTCAGCACTATCCTCGAACACAGGTCCAATTTCAGCAGGGAGAAAATTTTTATTATTCACCAGACTCAGGGTTCCACACACCGCAACAGCAACCACGCATACCTCCGGGTGCAATGGCTCCTGTGGACCAGTCATCCCGGCACCAGTTACCATCTTCACTTCCTCGTCAACAGTCTTTACCAATACCTCCGCCCGGCCCTGGTCCACGCCGGTCGCGATCACCGCCCCAACAAGTTCAGAGTAAGCAGCCAATCATGACCGGCCGGTATAGTCCTAGTTCGTCCCAAGAGAATTTGTTAATGGGAGGCGCAAGTCGCATCCCAGGTCGTTCACTCTCGGCGACTGCAGGATCACCCCCACCAATGAATGGCAAACTCCGCAAGGGGACGAGCGCACATGCTGTCATACCACCTGCCGGGGGGCGACGACCACAATCCGTGGAAGGGCGACCAGGACAAAATGGAACAGGGGAGGAGGAGGATATGCCGTTAGCGATGTGGCAGCAACAACATCGAAGATAGGCCATGTCCGTGTCGTCCCGATTTCTGACCATCGGTTTGCTTCTTTCTCCGCAATTCACCTTTGCCCCCCTCATTAGGATAGACCTTGCTGAAATTTGAACGGTATCCGTCGCGTTCTCATTACTTATCATCGATTGCATCCTTTCCTACATTTCTCCCTATGCCTCCATAATACCCTGTACGACTTCCATTTGCTTTTCATACCTGCAGTACGCGTTAAAGCGCTCTTCATCAATCCTTGACACCCCCAGCTGCTCATGCTTTTTCTAGAATGGACCATGTGACATTGTGTCAACCTGGAAGAGGTTGTGCCGTACAGGTAGAAACCTGGACTATTTTACTGCCACAATCTTTTGGCATACTGATGTTGTAAGTTACTAGCACCGATGTACATGTATGTACCAGACCGGAAATTATGGCAAGCATTTGCTCGGCCTTGGGTTACCTGAGGATACCATCACCGAATAGAATACTGTGTCTATGTATTGCATTAAGCGTACCGTAAAGTCTAATTGTTCTCCGTAACAGCGACAGCCACCGAGTGTCCGTCGCAAGACTAATAACTTGACAACAGACTCCCGACTTGAAAAGCTTGAACTGAGACACTGGCCGCAGTACTTACATCCAATTTCTCGCGGAGTTCCTGACCCAATTACGTAAGAAGATGAGGACCTGCACAGTTGCGATCATTTAACAATTTTGTCGATAATTGATCAGCCTCAGCAGGCTGTACTTTCCTTCCATCAGCTGCCATTCTCCCCTGGGACTAGTATGCCCGAGACTCACGAGCCGCACCCAACAGTTCCCTATTACCTCAATCCTGCAAGTTGGAGTCCTTTGAAAAACACTTTTGATGCTTCCGCTGGGCCCTCTACCTCAAGTTGCCTGGACTGTGTCAAGCAGAGCTATCCCTCCAGCGAGATCACCTCACAGTGTACCGACAAATGTGTTATCGTTGCTTGCAACAACCCAGATCACGCCGAAATAAGTTGTCATGAGGCTCAGGACAACTCTCATTGTGATCTCGTTTGCGATAGAACGACGCAATGCAACGACTGTACAGGCTTTGATCAATTTGTGAGTACTCTACCCATTATCACTATGCACATATTCCAGTCCTTACCGGTGTGTTGCAGCTCCAGTGCTGTACTGACTACCACTCATACATGGCGGAGCCTCGGATTGCCTCGCCACAGAGTGCCCCCACCTCATGGGATTCTTCTTTTGAAAGCTTTTTATGCGCATGTAATGAACAAGGAGAAGGGCCTGCTGCACGAATAGATTCTTTCGCTTCTATTGGAGCAGAAAACAACTACATGCCAGCAACAAATCACGTCTGTCACCACACCTCATCTTCACCTTATGTAGGTGACCAGACTTTAGAGTTGGCTTGTATGTGGGGAAACTGCAACGCCGGATTCACATCGCTGTCTGACTTGGTTGGCCATGTCAACTTGGAACACCTGCGACTTCCCCCAGCCTCAACTCCTGAGTCTCCCAGCGCAGTTCCATCAGACAGTTCGCCTCTATCATGCCTTTGGCGTGACTGCACTGTATACTCTACACCAGAATCCATGTCAGCTTCCTCATCAAGCGATCCAGCCGAAGGCTTGCTTGACGTTCTCACGAACCATCTTCTACAAGACCATCTTGGTCATTACTTACCAGCAACTGATTCTGAGGATGATCCTCTGGCGTTCTTGAACGCTCACACAAATCTGGATCAACAGCATTTGAACGAACCCAACCACGTATTAGAATCCGAGCGGGGTGCTTTGTCACCGCCTGTCTCCCATCAGTGCTCTGGGAACCACAAATGCAATTGGATGTCATGCGGGCGGTCCTTCACCACTTGCAGCGATTTGACATCTCACATTACTGCCGTGCACGTCGGTTGCGGTAAAGCTCATTACGAGTGCTTCTGGGAAGGATGTACTCGTAACGGTGGTAATGGCTTTTCGAGCAAGCAAAAGATATCTAGACACCTGCAGGCGAGTCCTTTCTATTCCCTGTAAGTATGTCTCTTACATCGCTGGCTCTCATCGACAGTCACACACAGGGCATCGTCCATTTCAATGCGAGGTTTGTTTCCAGAATTTTTCGGAAGCAGCAACACTGCAACAACATATGCGTCGCCATACGCAAGAGAGTGAGTTGGTTAGCATATACGACCCAGCACTTCGTTTTACCGATGTTGTCCCCACGTAGAACCCTACAAATGTGATTATCCTGGATGTGGGAAGTCATTCGCGATCACAGGTGCTCTGACAATTCACAAGAGAATGCACAACGGGCACAAGCCTTTCAAATGCAAATTTTGTGACAGGTTTGTTTGCGCCTCTTGTTTATCTTCGTACACGCTAAATAGCGATTGTGTACCTAGGGCTTTTGCTGAATCATCAAATTTATCAAAACATGTATGTTCAACCAGAATTGCATTTGGATTGGCTTACAGAACATTCTAGTTACGAACTCACACCGGTGCACGTCCTTATTCTTGCATGGAACCTGGATGTAACAAGTCGTTTGCAAGACCTGATCAGCTCTCAAGACACGCGGGAATACACAGAAAGGGAAGTTCCGTTAATGAGCGCATCGAATAATATACTTTCTTGTGAAGACATCATGGACCGCTGATCATGCCACGGAGTATTCTGCTCCTCAAGCATATCAGTACAAGGTTAGATGATCGACGGTGGTAAACCTTGAAAAAGAATTACTGTGGTGTCTCATTCTAGTCTTCTGAGAGCAAGAAGTCGGTGCTTTAGTATTTATTTAAATTTACCAGACCATTCATCAAGTAATACGATCAGTCACCGTCAAAATCATTCAACCCATTCACCCCTGGTAATTGAATAATTTGTACAGTGTCTGATTCCTCGTCTCCTGCATCAGCCGTTCGAGTTGAGCTGAAGTCGTCCATCCCAGGCAGCTTAGACTCATCACCATCACCAACTCCGCCGTGGCCTTTTTTCTCCAAGAAATCCAAGCAACCCTGCTGGCAGCCACGCCACCGTACAGGCACGTAACCCCCAACCCTAATGCCTGCAATTATCGGCTCCCACGTATAGCGTTCTTCTGCGTGATGGACAAACACGCCCGAGTTGAATCGTCCTCCATCGTGATCACGATGCCTGCGCGACGGACAATGCCCAATGCCTGTCACCGCTGACTCCGGGTTGTCCATAGATGGCGGTTCCTCGGGATCGACTGAGTATTGGACACACGTACTTAGGATTGAACGAAGATGTGAAGGGATGGGATAGGAGAATTGTCGTTTTCCTGGTGAGTTATTGAATGGAGACACAGTATTTGTTGGGCATTCATCAAGCGGGAGGTTATAATATTCTTCCAACAGGCATTCTCCCGTACCCGATAACGCGGGAGATAAGAGAACACGAAAGGCCATTTCCACGAGCGGAATCATTGTTGAAAGACAGTATTTGGGATCGGAAACGGAACGTGGCCTGTCCTTTTGTTCTGTTCTACTCGTGGTTGAAGAAAGATTGTAAGGATCTTCCAGGAATTTGTTGCCAGGCCAGACTTGTAGGTTAGCGAGAGACATCTCCAACATCTCAGCAGGGAGGAATTTGAGGCGGTTGTTAGCGATATTAAGTTCCTTTAGATTCCGGAGGTAAACAATCTCAGGCGGAATAAAGGTCAAATCGTTATCTCCTGATGATATAATAATATAAGGGATAGTGGGGGGATTATACATGCATTACTTACGAAGGGAAAGTACGGTCAAGTTTTGAAGCGTCAAAAGTTGCAACGGTAGAACAGTGATATTGTTTGCAGCCAGGAAAAGCTGAATCTCTCTAGGGTCGCGTCCCACTGTGCTCCGGGTACGTTTAAATAATCGCACCCTCGATATCATATTGGCAGCTGGTGTGGTAGTAACTTGCGTAGGGAAGAAGCCTGTACTGGATTTAGCATAATCCAGATTTTCTTGTGGGATATACACAATAGAGATATCTGATATGAACTCGTGGGGAATATGCGTTAAATTACGGTTTCTAGGTTATGAAGGAAAAAATAAACATCATTTACATTCTAAGGGATCAGATACTGACTCGAGTCTGACCATTCCATCTGCATGGTCCACAACTTGCGTGCTAGCTTCATCCCAAATCGCAGCTTCACGTCCAGCTGTCTCTGCTACCACAGCTAGGGGTATATATGTAGAGTTTGGTAGTGACACAGGAATGCAAGGTGTCGAATCTGGTTGCCAATGAGCATATCTAGCCTTCTTCACGGGGACTTGGACGGATAAACGCGTATAAGGCTTCTTCTCATACTCGGGTGGCGGTTTGGTTGCTTTTGCTGATGCAGCATATGGATCGACAAGACTTAATGGTGGAGGATCCGGTAGGTCAAATATGTAGTCAGGATCTGGAGATGAAGCAGGGGATGAGTCGAGAAGGGGTGTCGGAGAGGAAGCTGGAGAGGGACAGGGTGAGAATGGCCTTGTAAGCGTATACATGGGAGAAAGAAAACGGTTTGAAAGAATCAGAGGACTATAAGTACCCATTAAACGATCACGTGACAACGACACGTCCAAGTACGCGATTTAGACGCGCTCCCCAGCCAAAAGGGTCATTCGAATTAAGAACAATACAAATGGGGTCAATAGTTCGGGCAATCTACGGTTACTCTTTCAAACACTGCGTTTATTTTGTTGGGTGCGACCTGCCAATTAATGGGTCCTTTAGCCCATTCCGAAGTGCCTGCTGGACTGCTGGCGTCCCAAATCCCCAATTGGATACGTACAGGCCGTGATGGATAGCGCCGTATTCCGTGTTTCCACGTATCCTCTTGAAATGGTTCCAGCCGTCAGGTTCTTGTCCATCATGAAGAGGCTGGATTCGTACCTTGCTTTAATATTCGAAAAATATTTCCATCCACGCCCCACTTAATGCTATGTTCGTCCCAATCAATCGTGTACGTGTGCGTCTGGGTGATGCTTGGTGCTAAACTAGGAAGAGTTTGTTTAGAGCTGAAGACGCCATACAGTGGTTTGTTATCGTTAAGCGAGGGAACAAATATGTTCGTCTGCAAGTGTCTCGTGTCACCTCCGAGAAGCTCAAGGTCAATTTCATCACCTTTGTCCGCTGAAAATAGATGAGAAGGGATGGGTAGCAGGAGGAAGCGTTACTAACCAATGAGAATAGCGGCAGCAACAACGCCAGGGATAGCGGGCGCTCTCATATCGAATGAAACCCTTCCATAGCTGCGTACGACCTGAGTATTTACGCGGATGTTTATTACGAAGCACGCACGACGTACAGAAAAAAAAAAGTAGAGTTGATAGTGGCTCCGTCAGCAGTCTTGTCATTTACGCCATCTTTCGTTTTGATGGTACCTCCAGGTCGTTCCATATATAATTCCAGACCGCCTTGCGTAATTTGATACGAGCCTTGAGGACTTACAGCGACAAATGGTGCGGGCGAGGAAGGACTAGAATGGATGTTGGATACAGCCGAGGAGGGAAATGTGGTAGAAAAAGGCTGACAACGAGGACGATAAAGATGCACAGCACCAACTTGGTAGTAGAAAGGGAAAAGAAATACTGCAATAAGAATAGTATACATACTTGCGAGTGAAAAGTTTGAAAATTTGGAGGATCGAAGTCGACTGTACAAGGCCAGTCATGTGATGGAAGTCACAAAGAAAATGAATTTCAATTCGCGACTGCTGGAACACTATTGCCTGATGGCGGGTGATTTGTTTTGGTGATCGTAATACGCTCGCCCCTCTCCCGCATTTGCTGCCATTCAGTAGCCTGGTCGATAACAAGCCCTTCTCTCTTCGCCCGCTTCTCAGCAACAAGCCTCAAGATATGCGATCGCTTCGTCGCCATCGGTTCCTTGAACTTCCATCCCTTTGCCTGACCCTTCGTAAGCCTGAGCAGCTCATACTTTTGAATAGCCCGGGTAGCTTGAATTTGGAAATTGTCCTCGATCCATTTCTCTCTCTCTGTTCTCTCCTTGGCCGCCATGTCTTCTAATCGATGAGGGTAGTAGAATGGATCGACCAAACCGACAACGGCACGTTTGTAAGTCTTAAATGCTTTGCGTTTATGACCTAGTCTCCGATAGATAGGTGAGATGTAGTTGTCCGTGCGAATATATGTGGTGGTGACGCCATAAACGGCGAGAAGATATGAACGAACATCAGTTTTCGTGACAGAGTTGGGAATGCGAAATGTGGCTTCGTAGGGATTGTAAGGTTGCCCAGGAGGAGTATTATTCCGTACTAGACGAAAGATGATATTGGGGAGGTAAACCCGTCGGCCCAAGACCTTTTTCTCCTCAATTCCATCCCGTATCGTGGTCCTGAACCCACGGACACGGGATCTTTTCTCGTTTAGTTTCTCCAACCACTGAGACTCCGTAACATCGCTTCCGTCTGACTGTATAAGTTCTCCCTTGGCACGGAGGCGTTGGTATCGTGCGTGTTCGGTGGGTGTCAGACCTTCGGGTGTGGCATCTGACGTGCCAACGGCTACAGGGCCAATTTTTTTACGTCGGCGAATGCGGACAGCAAGGGGAGTGGAAGTCGTGCGTGCAACACGAGCTGCATCGGGTATTATTGTTGATGGTTTTGTTGAGTACAGTCGTCGGCCAAGGAGACCAAAAAACTGCATCGTGGAGTCGGAAGAAATTTGAGGTCACATGCCATCGTGGTTGCTGTCACACCAAGTCGTGTTCTAGCCAGCGTTTCACTTTCAGTTCGCCTCTGCCACTAGTCTGAAGGTGCCCAGAAGCTCATGGCGCTCCCTTATCGAGTTTTCCGTGCCCTCAGTTCCATGTTCGCTCAAATAGTTGCAATCTTTGGTTTTTCTTTCCTCCTTACATGGATATTCATTCTGTATCAACCATCGCCGGGTCCTGGTGTAATACAGCGGCTGGGCTGGCAATCATGGGATGTTATAACAATGCCTTCCGAGAGTAATAATATAGAATCAACCAACACATCGACCCACTTGGGTGCTGGGTCTTCTGATCCACTGGTTAATGGCCCGGAACAGGTTGATTGGTGGAATGTCACAACTCCAGAAAGCAAGGTCGATTCTTCGAATTTCCCCTTGGACGCGTGGGCTCCTCTGCTCCCTCACAATACTGGTTGTACGTCCGATGCTCTGTTGCTAAGAATAAAGTTTGGTTGATACTCAATGTTCCAGTATCCGAAATTACTGTCACGAAGTGTTACGTTCGACCTTCTCTAGCCGGCGATACCTGTGCACCCCATTCAACGACAGAACAAGATGCGATAAAGGGGAAGTGGGTACTTGTGGCTCGGGATCTGAACCTTGAGGCCGGCATATGGGCCGGTTGGCTGGTGCGTAACCGCATAGATTTTCTTCCCCTCAATGCTTAAGCGACGTAGAATATATATTACCGCCGGACAAGGAGACAAGATATCAACCTCATCACGGATATACGCCTGCTTCCTGCGCGGGAGGAGCTTGACTCCCAAGAAGGCTGGCGGAAAGTTACAATGTCACTCAGAACTGGAATATATAAAGCTCCTCCTCTTTTCTTATGGTACCGCATCGGAAAGACAGCAGCTGAAATGACTACAGAAGAGCGAGCTCAACTTATCACCGAACTCGATGTCCTGTACGGGGAAGATGTCCCGTGGTATGGATTTGAAAAGCTTGAGCCACCTACCATGCCCCAAAACAAAAAGTTGGAGGCTACTTGGCTGACTTATCGTCGTGGCGTGAAAGGTGGGTATTACCGTTCGAGATCGCGAGAATGCTTCGTGTCTTACCGTGTTAATCTAGTACCTCCACGCGCTCCGCCACTTCATTTCTCTCATTCAGGGAAATTCAAGATTCTTCAAGTGGCTGATCTGCACTATTCTGTCTCTCAGGGAACCTGTCGCGATACACCTTTGAAACCCTGCGAACATTCGGACAACCTTACTACGACGCTTATCTCAACCGTTATTTCCGAGGAAAAGCCTGATCTTGTTGTATTTTCTGGCGATCAACTCAATGGTCAAGGAACTTCTTGGGACCCCAAGTCTGTTCTGGCAAAATTTGCTAGGGCGGTAACCGATAAGGGCATCCCGTGGGCGGCCGTTTTCGGCAATCATGACGCTGAAAATGGAGATTCGAGGGAGCAACAGCTCGCAATGATGAAAGCTTTACCTTATAGTCTTGTCGAAAGTGGCCCGAAGGACGTGCATGGGGTTGGCAATTATGTCCTGAAAGTGATGAGCGCCGATGCGTGAGTGCCTCCCCGATTCACCGCTAAATGCTCTTCTTTATGACCTGGATGCCACATAGCTCAAAGACCCATTTGTTGACTATCTATTTCTTAGACTCTGGAGCTTACTCCGACGGTTTTTGGGATTTCTTCGGATTATTCCAGCCTACTGCCTATGATTGGATTCGAGAGGTAGGTGTATCGACTTGTGACCTGTGTCCGACGTAACAATTCTATAGAGTCAAATCAATTGGTTCCTAGAAAAATCTGGTGAATATGATTATTTTGGGAGTTATGTTGGCGTACTGAAAGCCTTGTAGCATCGATCAACCAGATCGAGCGACCATTTTCTCCTGATTCCGGTAAAGATTTGGGCCACATATGGGCAAACCGCCAGGATCAACTAGTGCCCGACATCAAAAGACTTGCGAAACCGAATGCTCTCATGTTTTTCCACATTCCTCTGTACGAGATCATGTTTCCTGCCTTTTTCTTCTGTTGACATCAGTATTAGCCCGGAGTCTTATTCTAAAGCCGACACAGATTCTCGGACCGGAAAGCCTCTAGATGTCGGTATCTATGGACAAGAGAAGCCGGGTAATGCCAAAGATAGCGATGGTTTCTTTGAAAAGGCCATCCTAAAAGCGCCGGAAAGCGACCATACTGCCAAAGGAAATGCTCTCGAAGTTAAAGTGATAGGGAATGGACATTGCCATGGTACGCAGTTTTTCACGTATTCTGATGCACGGGCGGTTGGTCACTCCATGTAACTCTCCAGTGACGGAGAACTGTAGGCGGGTGAAAGGTGTATGGCTTTGCTTCGGTGGTGGAGGGTGAGTCACTCTCACACTATACTCGCTGTGCGAGAATGCTCATCTTCTTACTCTAAAGGTCGTATTCTGGTTATGGACGGATAGGGTATGTAGTGTGTACGTTTCTTTTTCTTTTTTCTAAGCTTAAAGGCGCGTAGGTTTGACCGGCGGTTCCGGGTGTATGATATATCGGATTATGGGGAGACTATCAAGACGTACAAGCGAACGGAGAAGAATGAGATTTTGGACCAGATGATTTTAGCGGGAAAAGGAGCACCTCGGTGACCCAGTGCACAATGTATCTATAGAGTATTTATTGAAGATATGGATTAATTGGGTCGCATGCGGCCACAAGCAGGTTTGCTGGACGCGATGAAATTTCACACGGCGAGGTTGCTTGACCGAAATCACGACCTGAAGTGGGCAGGGCTTGGCAAGCTGGAGTAAGCTTACACCATCCTCCTGCTATACTCTCTGCATCCGCCACTTTCCTCGCTATTCTCTACAAATGTCATCGCGGCCAAATGGGAGTCAGGGACATTCATCTCGTCGCGACAATCCATCAATATCATCCACACATTCATCTGGATCGGGGCGCAATGAACGGGGTACACGACAACCTACTCATGTGAGTTCTCACATTATTTAATATGTTGAAGCTGATTTCTCTTTCTGCTCAAGCCGGCGGTAGAATCAGCAGTAACTCGCCTCTTAGTATCGATCAAACAACTCCTCGAGGCCCTTACATTATGGAGTCAGCTGAAGATAGATGAAACTCAAGTGAGCGACGTGTATGTTCGACTAGGGAATGACTTCAATGCAGCAGTCGCCGCATTTGCAGCATTCGGAATTGACATGAGGTGAAGTGAACCATTTCATCAAGAACTGACCTCTATCCTCATGGCTTCAACAGTGAACTTATGACAGTACCTGATGATCTACGAAATGTCCTTGAGCAGTGTCTTGCCGAGGACGCTACGGTCGAAAATCTTGAAATCTACCTCCCAACCGTACGAGAGATCATCACGAGCTTGCTGCAAGGGCTTCGAACAAAACAATCTATCTATCGAAGGATAGTATCTGATCAACGACGTGCATCAGAGCAGCCGGGTTCGTCGGGAGGACATGAGAGGAACGAAAGTCGGTCGTCGCGTGGCGAGCGATCTGCCCGTGGGCATCGCTCGCAACTATCGCGCACAGTCGCCGAAGGAGATAGGCCTGAAAGAGACAGTGTATCTCGGAGAACTGCACATTCATCGGGCAGAAGGAGGGATCCCCCTGCCCAAGCGGTTACTGCACATGGCGAAGAAGCTTTTGTCGGTGGCTTCACTCCAGGGCTCCCTGAACAGTTTCAACAGCCCAGCCAACTAAACAATGAAGAGAGAAATACGACCTACCCTGAGCCACCAGTTCGTGGCCATCCCCATGGCCATCCTACCCCAAACGCGACTATCCCAGTTGATTCATATCCTGAACAACCCCCTGATCCGCCAGCTGAGACTTCTCCTGCGGTTCAATCCCCACCACCTTCTGCAGTCCCCGCTCATGTCAAGCGATATTCTCTCGTGGACAAGCCCGCCTCGCCACCTGCAGTAGTGGTAGAACCATCTAGTCCCCATTCTGACCAATATAGTGGCTCCTCCACACCACCCCCAGAAACCCCCCCACAGGAATTGCTCCCAGCCATGGCTAACTCTTTGGCTGCCCTCCAAAGGAGCG
>QMFE01001338.1:0-10610 GCA_003314665.1 Tricholoma sp. MG77
CCCATGGGCCCATCCATCATACAGTCCACTGCAGTATTGACATCACCCATGGGCCCACCCATTATCCATGATCTCCTGTTTGCTGAATGACCCCTGGGCCCATCTATGACAGATGCTCTATAGCAGTACTCATCACCCATGAGCCCATCCTATTTACATGAACTTACACCTACCAGATGAGCCCACTCATCTACTATGGTCTATTATGATCTGTGGGCCCACATTAGCTGGACCATTGCAAACAGCCTAAAGCCACCATTAGTTGGTTCATTTGTAATGGTCCAAATACACTGAAGGCCCTGCAACAACAGCAGCAGACAGCAGCGGCAGCAAATGGTGGTGGGGGCAGTAGGCAATGCCAACACCAGTGACATACAATGACACCAAGACCAACAACGACAAGCAGATAACAATGCTAATGTGAGGGCAGCGATGGCGAGGGCAAGATGGTGACCGTGTCAGTGGATGCCCCCCCCTTCTTGCTCCAAATGCAGGAGGGGTTTTTTCTTTTTGATTCATGTACTGGCTGACCTCCCCTTCCTTGCACATCCTGCAAGGTAGGGGGTTTATCCTAGTTCTTTATTTTATTATCATGCTTGCTCCCAGGCCCCTTCCTGTGAGGAGGGGCTTTACTTTAGTTTTAGAGTAGTGTTATTTATTATGTACCATAATGTCAGTTTGGACTGACCCTAGTTGTTTGACAACTGGTTGTCAGACTAGACAGAACCACAACAAACTGGTTGTCTGAGGTCTGGTCCAGTTATATATAGTTTCCGAATGTAATTGAACCAGTTGTGTTCCAAAATGGAAAAAAAAACCAGACCGAACCAGACCTTCAAACACTAGTCACCTGTCATATGTGGAGTGGTGTTCCCTCCACTAGCAGATTCTTGAACCTAACATGTCTGTCCTCACTGTCCTGAAAATATCCACCAAATGGTGATGCAAGCACTGGCACTCCATAAAAGTGGGAAGCTGGAACAACAGCTTCCACAGAGCCCTCTTGAAATTGGGGATGAACCAGTGGTGGTCCTGTCACAGCTATTGGAAGTGCAGAAGGCACCAGAGTTTTAGGGAGGGTGGAGGTGCTGGCGGTCATTAATTTATTGAGCTTGGAGCGCATCGTGAGTTGTGAAGATGGCCAAAATCCAGAATGAAGCATTGGAGGTTCCATTGCAGCTGTAGTGAGAACAGAGGGAGGCATGTTGGGGTTGGGAACAGTAGAGATACTGCTGTCTGTCAATATGTCCAACTTGGGATGCTTCACCAGTCTGAACAACAGTTGGTATTTGGTCATCAAGGCAGCAAGTTGTCATTTCAGTTTCTGTACCACCTGAAAACAATGTAGTTACAACTAAATTGGTATTGCAATACACTTACCTTGGTCATTACCATTGGATTATTGGTGTCAGGATATTCAAATGTGTTTGTTTGAAGTGTTTGTTCCTGATTGATTGATCCCAAGTTGTGATGTGGTTCCAATCTGATTCTTGAAATCAAATCAACTACTTACCCACAACATTGCATAGTTCATTTGCCATTCAACTTGCAATATCAGCACTACAATGCCTTCCTACACTCAAGTCAACAAATCCTTCATTGCCAACCTCCTGGTTTCCATTCGATCACCTCTCCATCATTCTGTTAAACAAGCCATACTCAGAGGTGGTGAAGATCTTTTGTGACTTCTTTATGAACTTCCAAACTCACCAGTATGTTTTCTAACTATCTAAATTCCATGTTATAACTCATCCTTTCTATCAAATAAGAGATTGAAGACCCTCATTGGGCAACATGTATTGATGAGTGCAAGCTGGAGATCATTCTTCTCCAACTTAGGGGAGGGTTTCCAGTAGATCAAGGAAAGCTAGAGGGTTGGATTGTAAGTTAATTCTGTTTACTTGTCAAGTTACTTCTAACTGTAGTTCCCAGTTGGCTACATTGTTGTGGGCTCAAAATGTACCAGAATGTGGTGGAAACACCTGATACAACTTCATCCCATCCCACATCCTCATGAGTGCTGCCTTGCAGCTTGACAGAGCACAGGTTGAATGTGTGGAAATGAACTTCTGGAACATAAGATGTGATGACCCATTCATATGGCACCACCAAATGCTTTCAGATGAGTCCAGCAGTGGAGTAGTGTGTGTGGGCACCTACTCCAGGTAGTCATGTGACCACGTAGTCAGTAGAGTGTCATGCATGTTGTAGTCAGCATCCTATACTATCACTGTCCCTGCCATAGCTATAGGCAGGAGACTTGCTATGTCTCCATCTTGGTGATGAGAGCGTGTTTCGACTCACTTACTGCCGTTTAGTGTTGCTCACTACGGCTTAGTTTTATCTGCATCATTCTTATTTTTATTCTCGCGTACCACGTCACCACAACCGAAGCTCGCAACTAGCTATACTTCTTAGTCTACTGCTCTCGAGTCTCCAGCCCTAGCATCCAGTTACAGCCACAGAACCACAGAACCACAGAACCACAGAACCACAGCCTACTAGTCCCCCAGTCCACCAGTTATACAGAACCCAGCACCAGTCTCCCAGTTTCTTCCAGTTCCCCCCAATTCTCACACTCAGGATGCCAGGTCCAGGACAAGGCAAACATTCCCAAAAGAAGAAAGGGCGCGAGAACGCTTTTAATTTGAACGCAAATATTGCGGCCATAAATGCCGTAATGACGGCATCCAACAAGTCATTACCCAGCAACACCACTCAACTTGCGAACACCGTAAACTTGGACGACGTAGGACATGGTACTTCCACACTACCAACACTGCTCACTATGTCCAAGATTGGACGGTTCTGCAACCCTACAACCACCAAGCTGTCAGCAGTGATATACAACGATCTACTGCGAACAGTGATACTCGAATTGATCGAAAATGCGAAGACTAAAGCCTTTGACGAAGGAAGAAAGGAGGGCTACTACGAAGGGTATGACAAAGGAAGATACTTGGCTAGTGAGGACGAACAACATAATGTCTTCGAGACATTGAGGAAGGAAGATGAAGAAAAGGCACGGCAAGCCACATTCGAGGAAGGGAAAACCCACAGCCGCCTCGAGGAAAGGGCCAACTGGGTGTTGTACCACGGCGAGGGCATCTGCGCCTCGCTGGAGGTGTCGAACCCTCGGACTTGAACCACCACTGATACCGCTGTTCAGGCAGCATCCACGACGACTCAGACAGCTTCCCAGACGAACGCTGGCCCTACGCACCACTCTGCCGCCCTCCAGATGGCGCCGCTCGTTGATGAACACCCCCAGCCCACTGCCACGTCATTGCTGACAACGCCAGCACAGCTGCCATCAACGTCACCAACGTTGTCAACAACGGCCACCACCACTCCATCCCCTGCTTCAGAACCACCACCAGGCACTCCAGAACGATGGCGCTGGATACCAGGCCAGTCCACTGCACCCCAACCGAGTCCCCAGCCCCCCGTCTCGCACCCTGAGCCGCCCGTTGCCACCGCCATGTCACCGTCAACAACGGCAACGACACCTGAAATAAACGGCCGAAAAGCGACGACTCGGGCCACGGCGAGCATCCAAACGGCTAGTACCACCCAGGAGACGACTAACAGAGTCGTAACAAACGTCCCAAGAAGGTCTGTCGCCCAGCAAACGGAGCCACGCGACTACGAGGAGGCGCATTCATCAGAACGCGTTGTCTGCTCGATGGAACGATCCTGCTCCCCCAGGAATGCCAAATGAAGGCCTAGGAAGTCTCCTACACCACCCCGTTCCCCCCTGCTAGACCCCCTTGCCCCCGTCACACACCACAAGCCTACGACGCCTCACGCGTCCACCAGACCCGCCACGTCACCGTCGACGACGACCCAACCCCCAGCTCTACCCAGCTCAGAACCACCAGCAGCAGCTCCAGAATGACGAGGTACGTGACTAGACCTACTAGAAGACCCCCGGAACGCATCCCAACCACCCTGCTTGCCCCAGATGCCCCGTAGACGAGCCGTCTCGCCATCACCCATGTCCTACACCCCGCCTGCATCACTAACGACGCTGTTTGCACCTGCGAACGCTCCCTGTTCGCCCCCAGCACCCTGTACACTGCCCATCCACCCCAGCTTACCCCAGCTCGACCGTAAACACGCCGTTTCGCCAGCTCCCACACCTTTGCCAACTGCCAATGCATCTGCTACTGCCGTTTTACGGCCCCTGTCCCCTGCTGCATCCCCTCCGAGCCCTGTACCACCGTGTTTGACCGCACCCGTGCGTTTCGACTGGGCTGACGATGCCACATCGTTACCTACCGCCCCCAGTACCCAGCCGCGAGACCTCTCTGGTCTAAAAACGGGATGTATACGGCTGTTTGGGACCCTACGACGACGGACTCGATGACGACGAGCCCCACCTCACTTCTTTCCATCCTCGCGACAATTCTTTCGTCCATTTTATGGTTGCCCACCTCATCCTCAATCTTTCATCACCCGATGTCATCCCTCTGGTATAGGACCAGGCAAACCCATCATCACCATTCCCTTTGAGATGGCACCCATACCTCCAGTTCCAAGCCTTGACTGGGATCAAGACCCCCGTCTTGTTGACCTAAGCCGTGCACTTCGAGCTTTGGGATGGACACCCCCGTGTTGAGTTTCTTTTTGTCATATTTTTTTTTTTTTTATCATTCATAGAATTTTTTGGTTACATGGTTTATATTATATTCATACCTATTGTTTGCTTTTTTTTTTACATGGTGACAAGGACGTCACCTTTTTTGGATGTGGGCAGATGGAGTAGTGTGTGTGGGCACCTACTCCAGGTAGTCATGTGACCACGTAGTCAGTAGAGTGTCATGCATGTTGTAGTCAGCATCCTATACTATCACTGTCCCTGCCATAGCTATAGGCAGGAGACTTGCTACGTCTCCAGCAGTACTTGGGAGTGGTTTATGCAAGGACATCAGACACCAGGTAAGTTTCACAATCTGAGTTTGACTTCGACTATCTACATATTGAATGTCACATATAGTACCTAGTGCAGTTCAAAACAGAGTGGGTGCTCCAGTGGCCTTGACATCCAACCAAGTCATCATTGAAGGCAACATCAACCTCTGATCAAGGCATGAACTCTTAGAAACCATACCTCAGGCTGACAGCACTCCCTCCCCTTCAACTCATAGCTCTTCCCTTGTCACAATGCAAGTCCACCCAACATCAAAATACCCAATGGAGAACATACTTCCCAAGGGATGGAAGATGCATATCAAAAGTAGGGAGTATGTGGACGACTCTCCCAATGAGGTGAGGGATGAAGGGGGCTGGGAGGACAAAGCAGGAGGGAGAGGGCAGAGCATGGTGCATAGTGTTTTAAGGTTCAGTCCATAGGACCAAAGGCCGAACCAGACTGAACTGTGGTCCATGCTTCAGTCCACATATATTATATATAATAAGCTACCTATGAGGGGGGGGATGCCATGTGAATTGGTGGGGTTTATATATGTTGCAGGGGTTGTACTTATTTGGTCACAGTAAATGAACACATACATGTCATTTGCATCATGTGTTGACATGTTCGTTTACACAAAAAATCAAAGTGGCACCATTTGCAAGATGCTGCATCACCACCCATGGCCACACAAACCAACAAACACAAAGCAGCAGCCTAAACAATGAACTAACATTGTATGGGCCCTTTGGGTATGTTCTTTTTACTTAATTTCACTCCCCCCCCATTCTGAGTGGAGTCCACTTGGACACTCGGACAGTCCAAGGACTTTGCTCAGACTGTTTTTGGCTGAGAGTTCTGCCAAACTAGGATGTCCAGTCTGAGCTAAGTCCTAGGACTGTCTGAGTTGCTTAAATAATTGAGTGAAAAATCAATGGCCAACACAGGGATTGAACCCTCAAAGTCATATGATTAAGTACAATTAAGGCAGCAATATAACTGTTAGACTAAACAGTAGTGTTTAAAGGTCTGGCTTGGTCCAGTTTTCATCCATTTTAGGACAGAACCAGAACTGCAACCAGTTCAATTACATTCAAAAACTAAATAAAACTGGACTGAACTGCACATAGTTGGTTCACTGCAGTCCAGTCCAGTCCAACAACTGGTTATGGTTGGTTTGACCACAACTGGTTGTCAACAGACTTGAGTCAGTTTAAACTGACATTATCTACATAATTTTATACATACTAATAATATTCTAAAGTTGCTTGCAGGCAGGAGCCTGCAAGTGGCATGTAGATAATAAAATTAAAAAGAACTAAGAAAACCCCCCTACCTTGCAAGATGTGTGAGGAGGGGGGGTCAGCTTGCACACAAATCAAAAGAAAGAAAAAAACCTCCTGCATTTGGAGTGAGAGGGGCTGGCTTTGTTGTCAGGTGTTGGTGGCATTGGCATTAGCATCTGGCGTTAGCGTTATTGTCTGGTGTTGGCATTGTCGTTGTCACTTGCTACCTCATTGTTGTCCTTGGTGTTGCCAGCAGGTGTTGGTGATGTGGCAGCAGTGCCACATCATTGTATTTGTTGTTGTTGTCAATGTTGGTGTCTGGTGTTGGCGTTGTTGCTTGCTACCTTGTTGTCATCATTGGCGTTGCCAGTGGGTGTTGGTGATGTGGCGCCACATCATTGTCATTGTCAGTGGCAGCTCCTGTTGTTGTTCCTCTGTCTGCACCCCCATCTCCCCCCACAAGCAGTGGCTTGTAGGCTGGGTGGTGGTGCTGTGTCGGGGTTGTAGCTCTGTGGGTTGGCAGTTGGATGACTACATCATCAAAAGAAAGAACCTATAAATTCAAAATGAAACTATTAGTTAATGAAAGAAAAATAATAATGAAAGAAAAACATACCTGGGCCCAAATGATGACTGGCATCATTTGGGCCTGTTTTACATTCGTCGTCAGCCATGGATGGTGGTGTTTGGTGGGTGATGTGTGGTTGGTGGTTGGTGGGTGACATGTTGTTGATTGTGGTGTTTGCATGTGGCACCACTTTTTCATTTGGGTTGCACAAATATGACCAAATGGTCTGTGTGCAGCCTGAGGGTATATAAACCCATGCTTTTTGTGTTTTTCTTTCCTTGGGCATGGCCCTATTATCATTTTATATTAGGTATTATATAAGTAGGTATATAGTATGTATATAAACTGGTTACAACCGACTACAACCAGTTTTCATTGGTTTTAAATAAATATACAATCATTAGAACCGCAACTGATCACCAGTGAAATCTGAGGCAACTGCAACCATAAAATGACTGGACCACAGTTCAGTTTGGTTTTTTTCCGGTTCTGTGAACTGGACTTTCAAATACTACTAAACAGTCATTCAAGGTCAGTAATTTCATTTGTCTATGTACCACCCCAGCTGTGTCACCAATGATGCCAGCTCATCACTAACCACCACCATGCTTGATGGCACTTCCTCCCGCCTCTCTCCTTCCTCCCTCTGCCACCACCACTCCCTTAACACCCTACAGCCACATGGGTCCCATGGCAGACACTACATCATGCACAAAACAGGCCCAAATGACAATGGAGTCATTTGGGCCCCAGGTAGGTTTTTTTTGTTCTTTTCTTATGTTTTCATTCAACTAACATATATTTCATTAAATATAGGTTATATATATGTTGTAATGGCATGACGACCCTCAAACCATGGCAATGGCTGACATGGCCACCACACCAGCACTCTGAACCACTGCCACAAGCAACTGCTCACAGGGTGGAAATGAGGAGCAATGGGGTGGGAATGAATGACAAAGTGACCCAGATGGCAATGGGGCAATGGGAACAAGGACAAGGATGGGATGACAACAGAAAGGGCAGAGTGATAGCAACAATAATGACAATGGGGAAGGCCAGGCAAACAGAACAAAAAAAAGGCCCAAGGGACCTCAATGAGGTCCCTTGGGCCACAGATAAGTTTTTTTGTTTCTCATTTTGTTTTTTTTGTTTCTTGATGAGAACAAGGGACAACAACAGAGTGCCCAAGACCGCTGCTATGAGCCACTGCTCATAGGGCAGGTTGAGGGTGCTAATGGGAGCACTACAATGGGGGGAACAACAGATGAGAACCAGGGGGGATGGTGGTGATGAATGACAATGACAAGACAACGGGGAACAATGGGGAGACAACGATGAGGAGGCAAACAAAACAGAAAAATAGCCCAAGAGATGTTGATGACATCTCTTGGGCCACAGGCATATATTTTTATTTTCCTACTTCTTTTCTTTTTACTAACAAAGCTTTTTAGGTACCAATTTAAACTATTGACAACAACAGGACAGCAGACAACAGGAAACCCAACAATGATGAACCATGGATACAATGACAAGGAGGAGCAGAAGAGGAAACAAAAGAAGCACAGGGGGAGGACAACAATAGGACAATGGAGGGGAACTCCACTGCCATGTTTTTCTGGATGCTGTCCCATAAATTGAAGATCATCCATCTTACTGCTTACCTCAGCCATAATTCATAGCTGCTGTGGATATCTGTGTAAAACCCCAGACTTGGGTTGTCAAATTCCCATCCATGGATTGATTGAAAATCTAAGAGTGCCATATAGTCAGTACACTTCTGGGAATAGCAGAAGAAAACAAACATACATGATCTCCTGCCAAATTCCCCATAATGTTGAACTGTTAGCACCCTATGTCATTCCAGTTCATGTTGTCATGATATCTCTCATCAATGAAGTGCATTTGCCTGGTCATCAGTCAGTGGTTGTACTAGTCAGCAATGACTTAGGATTGTGCTGTGTGTCAGGTGTTACAAACAAGTATCCCTCCTTGAGCCCTCTATGTCAAGCCAGCTAAACCAACATCCATTGGAAACATGGCCAGCCCTCCTTGGTAAAATCCCCAATGCCCAGCAATGTGTGATGGTCACATGCAATAAAAAAAATGCCAACCTGGCAATGACAAGGTGTAGGGGCCAAAATATGATGGCGAGAGCAAGGTCACCAATGGGATCAATTCATGAAAACATTCCAAAATGACTGTCTTGTAACCCAGTCAAGAATGAGGTGGCATGGGCATCAAAAGAATATCAAAGAAATCTGCCACAAAACCTGAGGATGATGAGATGGCAGGTAGAAAGATATCCTTTGCTAGAATGGCAGAGTTGTAGATGCAGAAAATTAACTTGTTACATGTGCACACAAAAACTGACAGCAACGAGATAACTTGGGCAGCAAAATGTTGTGAACAGTAGCACAGGATTTATGCAGTGGGCTATCATAGATGGCAAGTAGATGGGGAGGATACAAATCATACAATACATGGAGATCGTTGTAAATTTTCAAGTTCATTCTTGGTTTGTTCCTCATTGTCATCACATTCTGGGCTAGCCCCAAACAAGACTAACCTCTTCCCTTCAACCATTAATTATCCATGAGTCATGCTTTGCTTACAATAACCATCTGCCTGGGCTCTAGCTTCATCCAAGTTCCAACTTGCATCTTCCCATCTGCCAGTACAATATATTGCTTCATTTTCTTCTGTACTCCTCTAATCAATCACTTCCAGATAATTTATGCCTCAAATTTGCGAGCATGACATGGTGTATGATCCCAGGATACATCCCCCAACCAACACCTTTGCCCTCTTTTGATCTTGCTTCATAAATAGTCAACAAGCCACAGGGAAAGTTGAAGGGAACCATAGCAATCTGTCCAAGATCATCAGTAAGTCTGCTTCTTCTTTCATTGGATAACATCCTTATTTCTTCCATGTATGCCTTGATTGGAAAACATTGCAACATGAAGAACATGAGGTATTGGAAGCAAAAGCTGTCATAGCTCAAGCAGAGAATAGGAAACGTTACGAGCTCTTTACACTTAGCCACATAGTCCTGGAGGAATCCCTGGGAACCCTGGTAGTTTTACCAGGACTACAGGGATTCCCAGAGGAATTCATGAGGAATGATAACCCAGCCAATGTCCCCTGAAATGGCTCATCCTGGTTCTTCCCAGTTCAGGAGGATTCCTGGTAGAATCCCTGCAAATAGAGGGGATTCCCAGGAATTCCTGGGAATCCCCAGGACTCAGTGTACCAGGAATTCAGTGGGATTTCACCAGGACTCACCAGGAATCCCTGCTAATGCATTAGCTATAACAAAATACAACCATGAAGGATTGAACCCACATCCAGAGTGTCAACAAGAGTCAACAACCAGACAATATAACCACTCAACCAAGTGGCCATACCAGGTGAGTTTGCTAATCTCTCTAAATACTGTTTGCATGGCTGTGTATGACAAAGCACACAGCCGCGTCAACAATGCCAGCTCATTGCATCACCACCACTACCACCACCATTGACAATGATGATGACACCGCCTCCTCCCTTCCTCCTGCCCCTAGCACAACAAGAAAATGGGCCCAGGCCACCCAAATGACTACAACGTTGTTTGGGCTGTAGGTAAGTTTTTTTTTCATTGTTTTTTTGCTGATTTATTTGAACTAATTACATTTTTTATTTATGTAGGTTTGATCTGTGGTATAACATCATCATCATGACAGCCACCACAGCCACCACACCAGCTCCCTGAACCACTGCTGCAAGCCACTGCTCATGGGGTGGGAACAGGGAGCAATGGGACAGGAATGAATGGAAACGGCATGACGATGAAGTGACC
>QMFE01001340.1:0-21517 GCA_003314665.1 Tricholoma sp. MG77
TACGCAGCCCAATTCAGTCCAAAATTACATCATGAGGATTGTTAACCATTACACTGCAGACCTACCATGTGTTGCTGACTGTATCTGCACTCGATCAAAGTGCGCACAGGTAGAAAGGCGTACGTCGAGGCATGTAAATGTCTAATATCGTAGGACGGAATACTGAGCATACTACCCCGGTCGACACAATACACGTAGTATAGCCTGGACTACACAGTGTAATGCATGGGTTCAGGCAGGCTCCTAAAACCAGCACTCTCGTATCGCTCGTAGGGGATGTTATACTAGAGTGGCACTCAATGTTTGGTCATGTATATATTATGATGCCAAGAATTGATAACCGAACAAACCAAGAAAACCCCAACTCGCGATAGAGAGGCTGGCAAAACACATTGGTCGGTGATCTCGGAGATGGCTGATCTCACACGCGGTTACACTACCTCCGACTTCGCGACCTCACGCACATCCACTATGACACCCGCTAGATATTTTTGTTGGAACATGTTCTAGTGATACGTGGCTTGTATTTTATTAGGGATAATTTTACTTGAACTCAAGTGCAGCGGCTTGCAACAGTGAAATTGCCGCTTTCGACCAAAGTTTGCTCGTGTGTGCTCATTAAGGCCCAAGAAGTTGGATGGTATGGTCAGATAACCTGGTGTGGTCACGATAACCAATGGCTATGTTCTATTTTTCATCCTCAGCCAAATTACATACTACCAGGTGCATGGTAAGTGCTCAAAAATGGGCAACCTAAAGTTGCCTCTGGCTTCCTTACTATTGATATCTCTCAGGATCTGGACCTTGAACTTCATTCATATTGCAAAATAACCCCCCCCATTGTGTTGTCAGAATAGTAGTGCACTTTTGTAGTTATGACAGCCTGAATGATAGTGAATGGTAATAAATTCAAGAGAATCCCTGCACTGGGCAGAACTGAAGGTTTCTTTTCAGAGTTTCAGGCTATCAACTATGAGTCACATATCACTAGAACATGTTCCAACAAAAATATCTGTGCAGCGGGTGTCATAGTGGATGCACGTGAGGTCGCAAAGTCGGAGGTAGTGTAACCGCATGTGAGATCAGCCATCTCCGAGATCACCGACCAATGTGTTTTGCCAGCCTCTCTATCGCGAGTTGGGGTTTTCTTGGTTTGTTCGGTTATCAATTCTTGGCATCATAATATATACATGACCAAACATTGAGTGCCACTCTAGTATAACGTCCCCTACGAGCGATACAAGAGTGCTGGTTTTAGGAGCCTGGGGTTCAGGAGAGAGTTTGACTTGACTAGTGCCAAATACGGTCAATTTAAAGCCCCCATCAACCGTCCGTGTTTCCCACAAGCAAGTGGAATGATCCTCATTGTCGGACGTAGAAACTCTTATCGGCAACCTTTTCCCACTGAACGCTATTGACCCAACAACTTTTCCGGGTCATGTGATTTCGGAAATTTCCAGACTATCATGTGATTGTGTTGAACTAGCACATCACGTTGGGCTCATATACTTTAGGTGTGCATCCCGTGATAAATTAAATAAATTAAATAATTAAATAATAAATTGAGAAGGGGGAGGAGGAGAACATCGCAGCTCTCATCTATTCAAGCACTGATTGTGATTTCACTCTATCGCCCCATAGTCTATATGGAGGCATATGTGACCCTTGATCAGCCGATTGAGGCACCGATGCTGATTATCTGGATCAACTTATGGGTACCTTGGAGAACGTGAATCTGGTTGTCCCCAGCAATGCTGTGCACCATCGACATCAGCATTCAACATTCAACATTGACACAGCCCCACTAATACTTGAAAAACTACAACTGTAACCCTTCCATCTGGCATCTGCACCTAACAAGATGCTTCACTGTCCTGCAAACCTGAACCTTCAGAAAATGCTTCAAGAGTGTGCTGGCCACTAGCTGGCAGCTATGTGTATCGACATTTAGTGGTGGGTGGGAATGGGGATCATTAGGTATGTACCACTGGGAAGTTTGTACACTGGCTACTCTGCCACCTCCTGTTGCAGTCGTCGTGCCAGCACACACATGTTCGTGTTTTTCGCTTCAAAACAACGGGGCTGGGATCAGTAGTGCACATCACAGGTTCGCAAACCCACGCAGGTATGCAGGTATGGGTTAGACAGGTATGGGTATGGGTCATGTTTGAGATACCTGTTCAAAACCCACACCTGTGCAGCGGGTTTGGCAGGTTTCTCAGGCTGAGTTTCAAAATGCTTACCACTTTTGTTCAGAAGGTAACTCTTGCAAACAAGGCCACAACCACAATGATTAGATGATGACCCCCCTTTCCTCCTCCCCTGTCCTCTCACCACTCCACTCTGTTACCGCCAACTCCCATGCACCCACAACCACCACAATACCGGCACCACTACCCATGGTTACAAATGAACCACCTCGTGACCAACAACAAACAACAGGACTTGACAGGGACTGGCAACGACAATGGACAATAGCGAACGACAGGGAACCCCACTGACAGACGACAGGGACGAGAGACAACAACAGACAACAAAGAACGACTGGATCCCCACCAACAGACAACAGGACCGGGGACGACAATGAACAACAGGGGAATGACAAGGAGGCCCGTGCAGCGGGGTACCTGCAAGGTACGTGACTACCACAACCTGCCAACCTCTCAACCCCACTGCCCCCCTAGCCTCCTGGCCCTGTGGCAGCCAATGATGACAATGACACCCATCACCCACTGCTGTGAGCAACTGCTTGCAGGGTGCATATGGGCGTCTAACAACAATGATGCACCAAACTGCAGATGGGACACCCTGGATGACCCAGCACCCTTCACCACTGTGAGCAACTGCTCATGGGGTATGGGGTGTGAACGGATCTGCAGGACATGCGTCGCTTGTCTGCCAGTGGCACCTGGTGCCAACAACGTTGGGTGATGCCAACAAATGACACCACCCCACCACAACAAGAAGAGGAAGACAGTACCAGGGATGGACAACAACAATGCCGAACAATACGGTACCCACCCCCACACCTACAAGTTCCTGCTCGTAGGGTGGTGTCTACCATGAGGGTGCGAGGGAGGAGGGAGACAGCACCCAAGCACCCATCTCCCACCACTGCGAGCACTCACTCACAGGGTGGACCGGGTGCTAACAGCCACAGCCCCCCACAATGACAACGAACAGCACAACACCCGCCCCCATGCCTACAAGCCACTGCTTGTAGGGTGGATCATGGGTGCAGATCAAACAACACAAAACAACATGAAGATGACAATAACGACCACATGGCCACCACCACCACAGTAGCACCCCCAACCACTGCCACGAGCAACTGCTCACAGGGTGGAAACAGGGAGCAACAATAATAGTGAGGGGACAACATTGATGCAAACCCATGGTGCCAACCCACACACACTGTACCCATACCCATACCTGCGAGTACCCACACCTGTGAGCACAGGTACAGGTACAGGTAGAGGTCAAGTGACCCACAGGTTACCCGTGACGAGCACTACTTTTAGGTGATGAACCAGTCTGATAGTGGTGTCCCAGTGCTCAAATGAGTATGAGTCAAGGTATTGTGAGAGTTGTTGAACTGCATACGAAATGTCAGGATGGGTAGAGATTGCCAAGTAAAGTAGGCAACAAACAAGGGAGCAATATGGGGGTTTGAGGAGTGAGTTTTTGGTGTCTGGTGACATGGACTGCTGGTTGGGGCAGTGTAGTTTGAACCGGTTTCACACAAGGACAGGGGCCGCTAATTGAGAGCAGGACGACACTTAGTAGGTCGTAGGTCGTAATCGGTGGATGAGGTCAGTTCATCTGACTCAGGGGTCTACACAAGTATACTGGTTACGCTCCAACATATATTTTGGCAACTACGGCCCATAATCCTAAACTACCGCATAATTGTGCAATCAATTTCAAGCCTTGCACCACCCATCGCTGTCAATAATGTAGTCAACACTTCCGTTGGGCTGAGTCTGACCACCTGTATTGGTTGCATCAGAGCTATTGTGGCAGAGGGAGAACAACGAGCAAGTTAGTTGAGTGCTTCCACCCTGCAAGGAGAAAATGAAATGTTAGTCAAGTGTTGGCTGAGCTTGGATTAAAAAAATGGACGACCTTGCCGTTGACATCGTGGTAGGCTGGAGCACGTCATGTCAGTGGATGGAGTCGGACGAAGAAGATATTTGACATACTATTGACAAAGTTGCAGCCACTGACAGAATTGCACATCGCTTTACATTCTGTTCGTTGTAAAGTGAGTTGGGAAAAGTTGAACAATAGGTTCTTGGTAAACGAGCTTACCAGGGACGGTATCGACAAGACCGTACGTGAGGTAGTCTGCTGCCTGGGTAGCTCCTGTAAGGTTCGAGAAGGTCTGGTGATAACCATCCGCGGGGGGCGGGGGCGGGGGTGGGGGAGGACATTGAAGGTATGTTGGTAACAACTTGAGGATGTCGCAGATGAACTGTGTTCCCAGAGGTTAGTAGATGTTGGGGACAAAGGAGAACATGGGCATCTCACCCCAGTAAGACAAGGCAGGCCCGGGAACAAATGAGAATGACCACCGTGGTACCACCCAGGCGAAGAGTCCTGACCCCAGGGCGGAATTGGAGCACCGTAGTGGTTAGCCTTGCTCAAGTCGAATCCAAGGAGGCCGCGCTCGAGATTCATGGGAGAGGCGGCTGCTCCGCTGAAGAGGGCAACGCCAGCAATGATGAAAGTCGCAAAGCGCATGTTAAGGGAGATGTATGGCAAAGGGCAGGTGGGACCTAACAGAGCTTGAGTTGAAGCGAAGCTGTTGATAAAAATCCAACTCACCACCTGCCTTTATACAAATTTCTGGACAGAAGTCACGACTCACGATCGCCCTTGCGTTGTCTCGAAAAAATGTTTGTTCCTTGGTGTTCCTAGCAAATACACGTTCCTGAGGTCATGGCATTGACTTTTTTTGTTTGTTTACATGCGTATTTTTGGGGTAATAGTTTGATCCAGGACCTCCCATCATGTTCCCGTCTGTCAAAAAGGTCGGCGTTAAGACGTCCGTCGGCGGAACTGCGCAGAATTCGACGACATGTGAATTGACAGATTTGGAGGTCGTCGACCCCAAAACTATGTAGTACTGTACTGAGTTGGGGATGAGAAACCGATGCATTCTGTAGAATGTTCGCAGAAAAGACAGCAGACTGGAAGATGAGAGTTGAGTAACTTACAGGCCCTGGCTCAGGTTCACCTCTCAAAAGCCGCCAGTGATCATTTTCTCTTCTTTTCTGCAGAAGTTGGACATCGGTGGCGCACTAGTGGCATCTATATATAAAAAGGTTGGACAGCGGTTATAAATAAATAAACGAGAAAATTGGTTTGACAGCGGCCCGAAATAGATGCTTGTTTGGCGGTACGTACTCGTAGTACCTAGAGACCACACTTTGTACGAGTTTCATAAAAGCCCTCAGGATTCAGGAAACAAAAGTTGAGATCCAGCTATGGGCCCGGGTGGGATTCAAGTTCGGGAGACACCTATAGTCGAACGTGAAAAACTCGTGGGAGTTTAAAGCTGCTGCTCGAGACGGGGAAAGATGCGAAGACCAATGCTTCCATAATACTTTTAATTGAGAAGCTTAACTTTTTTTGGAATTTGGGGTAGCGTCAAAAACAACAAAATTATGTAAGTACTATACATTTAACATGTCACAAGGATCGAAAAAAAGACACACTGCAGACACCGTTGACGTACAAAACCAACGAATCCAAAGTAAACATCATCAACATCCATCAAGCAGGGCGGGGTATAAGGAAATGCTTTCGCCAATACGGCGTAACAAATATCTGCTCCGGGTCCAACCTCGCACGAACCTGCATCCACTCATCATACTTGGGATACATACGACGAAGGCGGTGCAACTCCCCAAACCCAGGCGCGACGTACTTGCCAAGATGACAAGTATACGGCGGACCGTGCTTGTCAAAGTATTCAAAGTAGGTACGGAAGAAGTCTGCTGGGTCGGAACGCGCGGTGATGCTCCCTTGTTGTGTGTCGTATTGGAAGAAGTTGACGTCTAGTCGGAATTTGTCTCCTGTGAAGGAGGGTGAGAGCCAGAATGGGCTTTTCTAAAAAAAAAGATGCGGTGCTATTGTGAGACGCTGAAACGCGAAATTTGTAGATGACGGACCTTGGCTGTGTACAGCTCTGTGAAGAAGTTGCCAATCGTGCTCGAATCGCTCGAATTCAACGCTCTCAACGTACTGACCGCATCTAACCACAACTTTGGTTTTACCAAATGCACGGGTTTATTGAGACGAACAAAGGCACTCACCGGCAGCACGATCCATGTCAAACCAAAACTCAGCAAAACAACTCGGCATAAGCGTATCCTGAATCGAATTATCCATCGGGAGGACACTATACCAGATATCCGAGAACCCCACACTCTCAGCGAGCGGGAGGAAGAGGCTGAGGATCTTCCCAGCGATTTCCTTTTCGATGTTGCCTACGATGGGTGTGTCGCGGAAGTAGTTGAGTTGCCACAGGACCCAAAGGGCGGTCATTGCGCCGAGCTGTTGAAGCCTGAGGATAGTTTAATCGGCATGTAAGCTATGGAAAGTAGATGCGGCAGGGAGACGTACATGCCGAGTTCTTGGTAGGGTATGTCCTGCGTGCCTAGAACGGAGCGTTTCCCTGTCCAGATCTGGACACGAGGTGGGAGGTCCGGTTGGGGCCAATAGAGCTAAAGAGATTCGTCAGGATCGAGGATGGAAATGGAATGTTATGAGATGTGATACCATGCGCATATACTCATTGTTAGGGTCTCTGAAATACTCTTCGACTCCCGGGACACCCTGCGTCGCTGGTCCATAGAGGTTTACAGGACAGCCCAATTTCCAATCGGAATTGAGCGGCTGAATCGGGGACGTCTGTTGGGTTCCTGTTACTTTGAATGCCGGCGTCAGGGAGAGCGTGACTTCGGTGATGATGCCGCAGAGTCCGGCGGAGACCCCTGCGGCGAGGAAGAGGGTTGGATCTGGGTCGTCGCGCGAGAGGACGTGTTTGGTGCCGGTGCCGTCGATGAGGGTGAAGCCGTACACGGCGTCGTGGAAGCTGTAGAGGAGTGAACCGCCAGCAGAGCCTGCGGTGTAGAGTTAGCGGGGAAAGGAAGGAAGGTGAGGTGAGCGATGTAGATACTTACCTGTAGCTAGAAAACCGCCGATGGTTTGGTGGGTGATGCCACCCGTCTCTGGCAACGCGAAGCCAGCATTCTGCAGTTGGATAGCGAGGCTGTTCGCTGGTGTCGAGTCCGATACTTGGGGGTCGACATCAAGGTTCGTTCCAGCCTTGACGACGGCGATTTTCTTCTCTTTATTGATGGAGACCCCGCGGTATTTGGTGAGCGTGATGAGGACGACGTTGGGCGGGAAGACGCCATGAGGAGCGTCAAGGATGATGTTACTGGGGCAGGAATGAGCCGACCCAATCACGCGTACTTGGGATCGTGTTTCGTGCGCCTTCTTCACGATGGCGATGATTTCTTCTTCTGAAGTCGGCGCGGTAAGCGCGTTGGGCGGGAAGGGATCGATGCCCGAGTTGCCAAGGGTGTTTTCGCCCGAATCGGGGGTATCAGGCGTATACCCCCATGGGTGGATTTGGCGGATTGGCGGATTGATGGATTGAAAGATGTGCTCGAGCCTGGTGGCGAATGTTGTGATGTCCTTGGGCGTGAGCTTTTTCTGCTGGTTGAGGGCGTGGTATTCTTCGACTAGGGGGATGACATCGTTTTCGAATGTGTGTGGCATTGCGGGGGAGGGTAGGATGGGGTGAGAACAGGTCGTAAGGTAGGTATGATGGCGGCGTCATAGGGGGTGTTATAAGTGATAGGTGAATGGGTAAAGGCACGTCCGTTGGAGACGCAAAGTGGATAAGTATCGGAATTTTACGACAGCCGGGTCCGGGGAAGTACAGCGGCGGTTTTTGACAACGGAATCCAACCTAGCCATGTCAGCTGCTGATGTTCGAATGGTGTCATGGTGGTTTGTTGTAACTTAAACTGACCGCCATCTAGTCAGGTGCGCAGCTAAGATGTACGTCCGTCATAATCTCGGCTTTAATCTTGAGGCGAATGTTCCTCTGATATGGGAGGATCCTGGTTGGGAAGAGCATTTTGCATAGGCCGATTTCTAAGGGGAGAGAGAGCCGAAACGCACAGAGTAATATCGTCCACCGAGTCGCTCAACACCACTTTTCTATACCCTGGGAACCACCAAAAGTCAAATCGTTGAATCAAGATCAAAGTTGGTCAGGAGACGGTGCATCCATTCACAGTGCAAGCTCTGAAGCACGTAACTTCAGCCTGAGATGGAAGACGAAGACTCACACTGGAATAGGAATACTACGGTTGTCTGGCCTTGGTGCTGCGTTCCTGGTGATTTAGACTGCGTGGGAGGAAGAGAAGAATTCTACCTTGTTTGTTGACTCGGTTACTGATGCTTCGAGCAAAGAGAATGTCCATCTGCTATCAATATGAATGATCTATGGTATAATTGTCTCGTTTGTCCGATTCCTCGTATCCTTCAAAAATCTAACCAAATCCGTACCTCCAGTCCCTTTCAACGGTTCCCTCCTGGCATCACCCGCCAGTGCCGCGCCGTGATGCCCTCCTTCCCGCTGTGTCGCAATCCTCCTCGCCGGCCCCAATATATAAAGAGTCGCTATAATCATATGTCCATCCCTAAACTCCTTCAAAGCAACCACAGCACCATTATAAGCCTCTTCAAGCTCTTTATCCCCCACCGCCAGCACAAACCCCCTCAAAGGCCTCGGATTCGCACCAAGATGATCCAAAAACAGCCTATGGTTCCGTGGCATATACCTCTGCATGCGATTCATGAACGACGACACCGTGACCTCACCCGGTCGTACATGATTGACACCTAAAAAGATATCCAGCACATGCACCACAGAGCTCTGCCCTGCACTCGGCCCAGAGAGATCCAGGGGCTCTCGCACACCCGGGCCTTCCGACATCCTCACCTCCGCGTCCATGCCCTCAAACACCCACTTCCGCTTTCGCACATCCGAGTCTTCCCCTCTGAACCACGGTCGTACCAAATTAAAATATCGATCCGGATCACACCCCCGACGCACGTCCATCAGCAAAGTCTTGAGCTCGCCAATGACACTCCCCAGCGTTCGAAGATACCCCGTAATCCGCCGTACGGCAGTAGCGTCCCCAACGAAAATCTCGTCCATAGTCGCACGCATGATTTCTAGCGCCTCTACCCCGCGCAGCTCGATACGCGCAGAACACAGGTAAAACTCTTCTTCGTCGATGAGGCCTGAGAACATGGTTTTGGTACGAAGAGACCAGATATCGGGAGCGGTACGACTTGGCCCCGGTGCTGGTACTACCGAATCGATGATCGGACTTGGGGGTGAGGTCGAGGTCGAGGTCGAGGTCATTGGAATACGGTCATGGTCGATAAACCAATTATACAACACATTATCAGAAAACGTAAGAACAGGCGGGATATCGAGACGCTCAGAGATTCGGAGCATAGGAAACCCAACAGCGCGCGGAATGACAACAGGCGCGGTAGGCGGCAGCGAGTGGATGTAAAAATGCATGATATACGCCAGCACCAGGTGTGCGCGCCTGAGCAGGACGGGGGAAACAAGGGCCTCCGTATCGATCACCGGCAACTAATACACGCCAGCGCGATCCATGTTAACGGTCTACAAAAAAAGACGGACAAGACAAGACAAGAACTGACCAGCCTCACACTAGTGCGCCATCGCGCCGACTGCCCCTCTTCCTCCTCCGTCAACCCAGGCTTGTCCCCTAACTGAAGCTTCC
Source organism: Tricholoma sp. MG77 (assembly GCA_003314665.1). Classification (NCBI taxonomy): domain Eukaryota; kingdom Fungi; phylum Basidiomycota; class Agaricomycetes; order Agaricales; family Tricholomataceae; genus Tricholoma; species Tricholoma sp. MG77. The sequence continues at coordinate 9,852 of QMFE01001340.1, forward strand.
CTTGAATAGCAGCCTCAAGATTACCCTCCCAGGGCTCCCATTGAGCAGGAAGACGCAATAACGGTTCAGAAGGCGGCATAAATCCCGTTTGTGAGTCCACGTCGAAAACGGCGGCGTCGTATGCCAGTGCGTATTTTGGCGACATGAGATCAGCGATTAGGGGAATGGACATCTGGGAGAGAGAGGGAAGTGAAATTTTGGTGGAACGGATAAGACCCGACGCTTGTGTCTTAAAAAGGTAAACCTTCGAGGCGGTAACTAGCATCCGGATCAACACTGGTAGTTGATTACCGCATAGTACAGTATCTGAAACACTCCGGGAAACATAGGGGGTGACCCCAAAGAACCCTACAATGCGAACATCAAAATTAGTAAAACCCTATTCCCGTCCATTACCTGTTGTAAAGTCTTCTGCCACAAACCCAATAAAATAATAGGTAATGGACTTGGACATGGTCTGCCCGAACGGCGAATATAGCCAGCCTGTGCTTCCGAGTCATGATCATGATCACCGAATGTGACCCTAATTGAGGAACGTTCCTCAACGGGAACCCGGGCTTGACCCGGGCCAAAACTGACACGATACCAGGAAATCTTAACATTGGGGACTTTCAAGTTCGCCGCCTCCCATCATGAACGTCAAGCTCCTGCATCGTGCACAAAAGTCATCGATTGAAATGTTTCTGTTCTCATTCTACTAGTAGCCTGAGGGTTCAGTACTTCAGTCATTGAATGGAACTCGTTGAGTGCTCTACAAAACTCGTATTAAAATTTACAACAGACCGGGCGAGGACGGGGGGCACCGCGATGGAAGTTACGGTATCATATGAGCATGGCATCTGCCAGCCAGGGGACGACTGCAATGCCAGTCACCGAGCCTCAGTGGCGGCTGGAGATTGGCTACTAGTAATGGGCCAATTCTCAGTCACCTTCGGCAGCTTCTCAATAAAATTCTCTTCCGAGTCGAGCGTTTTCAAGGATCGATTCCGAAAGGCCAAGCAGATACGGCGTTCAAGTTCATAGGAATGCTTTTCCTGGTTGCGTCCCGGGCACGATAAAAGGCAGCACCACCGTGACCGACTCGGATGTCCACATTCAGCAGGTGAGTACTAAGTAGGCCAAAAGCAGGAAAAGCACATTTTTTACTACCCAACACCATCGGGTGTCTTTGGAAATGAGAGACTTGTACTGGCAGAAAATAAATCCATCAATTCTTGGGTGACCTGCTCGGAATTTGGAAAATGGGGGCCATGAATACGGTGAATTCTGCCGGTAAAATGTGGTTTTTTTTTTTTCACGTGTCCTCGAAGAGTAATGGTTGCTGAACGAGAGTAACATCGTCGGTATCTAAGCAGGACAATCTGCTTGGATAAGTTAAATCTCTGAAAAGTCATCATCTATTTGGCGTCCGTGCGAACGCCGCCGAACAAGGTGGAATGTTTGGTAGCTGGCCCCTTGTCGTCAATCTAGCCCATGAAAGCTTCAAGTTCGATCCAGACGATGGAAGCAGAAAAGCGTTTTCGAATGCTTGATTATCGGAAATGGGATAGTTCTTGAATGTGAACAACCATTGAACGCCGTGTTCGGCTTGTTGAACTGACGTCAGGACTCAGGCAGCCAGGCCACGGACTCGCGGCCAACCCCTTTATGTGCCTAATTATACCGACAAATAACTTGCGCCGGGCTGGAATATAATAGTAGAACGGGACAATCGATATCCCCCGGACGTGCCCTCGAGTCGAAAAAAAAAAAGTTGAGGGAATTTGGAGGGAATCGAAGACTGAGTTTACACACAGATTGACTGTATACCCATTTTTCACGCCACGTCGCTATCTCTGAGATTCTATTTTCCAAAAGCCAAGAGCAGCATCCCCAACATCACTTCCTGATACGACCACGGAAACGTATTCATACCTATAATACAGGACAAAAAGATGATGCCGAAAGCGAAACAATGGATTGGCATAAACGACGCAGAATTACAGGTAACAGCATCCAATGAATCATTGAAACTAGTCTGTCCCCGAAGGGAACATCGTAACTTGACCATTCTCGTAGACATGGGCAGTACTTTGCTGTCGACTGTTCTGTGGAAACCATCAGATTGATTAACTTCATGGCACAGTGAAAAGCCTGAATACTCACTATGAATACATCACCTGTGAGATGTCTTTGTGAATCGCTAGGCGAAGTATGCCAGTCTGCTCGGATGTAATCATAATTGCCCGCGTCTTCACTGACTGCGGCCAAGTAGAAATCGTTGTCCCTGTCCACATTCTCCTCTATCCAGATCTGCAACTCTCCTCGTCGGTTCGGAGGGATGTTAGGAACAAAATCGAGAGTCATCTTCGGGTTGAATGTGAGGCAAATCTATGCACTGGGAGTTGAATTATGTGAAGAGGAAGTATGTATCATGGAACTCACATCTGAGAGGAGTGGGGTTTCTATACGAGTAGATGAGGACTTGTTGTAAGATATATATCGTTCTTGCCTAGGTTCAAGTCGGCGATGATGTCCGTCACTTGCATCTTCTGATAGGAATTTGAAATTGATCGCGGTTAGAGAGTAAGTATTGGCACTAGCAACCGCCAAATTAGTAAGACATCTTCATATGATGTCCTGCCAATTAAGTTCGCCCCAATCAGCCCACAACCGCCGCATCCGAGTCCTATCAGACTTGAGTAAGTCACATGCCTACCTCTGCCTGACCGGCGCACTCGAATGAGGTCAGAAGAGTGCAGAGATTACTATGAAATATGCCAGTGCAACATGCAAACCGATCAGACATCGACGGACTCGGATACCCCAAAATACCGACTTGGTCCCCACAAAGCTACAGTGCTGAGTGAATCCGCAGTAACGACCGAGGCCACCCAGCGGTGATCATGCGTTGGGACATTACTCGCACGAAGATCGCCACTTACTATAGGAGAAACAAATCCACAGCTTAGAAACTTTCTAGCCCCGTCGCTGGGCATCGTATGCAAGTCATGCTGCATAGTAGTCTTATCGGCCTCTTCTATAGTTCTCAAGGATGTATCCAGGGAGGTACCGAGAGTCTGATATGTGGTGCAAGGGTGAACTGTGGATGTCAACAGGAAGGTTGTAAATGCGTAGAGGCAAATTGTAAATTACCTATCTCCGATACTAGTAAGCGTTTAGTATTGATGTCGGAAACCGACTTATTGCACCAACGTTTGAATGTTTGAATCTTGGCACAAATAGCCACGCGACCCCGAGCACCGGAGACCGCAAGTTCAGTCCGCCAAGACTAAATGGCCGGTAGAGGGAAGTTAACATGACATATTCATAGTCCCGGAGTTCAGCAGATTGCCAAGCACCAGCGGAATATTTTGGGAGTCTTCAAGAACATTGAGAAGCATAACACCGATGGCCCAGAGCACAGTAATGACTTTGGAAAGAAGACTTTCAGCGACAATCCAGGGATCGTGTATGTCTCGTAGGTTGTCATATTTTCAAATGTGATGACAGTCGTTCTCATAATACAAGGGTCCCCATCCAATAGAAATCGTGAATAACTTTCGACTTCAGGAATCAGCCTTCCGAGACAACGCATCAACGTAGGTATAAGAAAGGAGGTTTTTCAGGATGCCGAATCTGTCATCATCACTGTGCAACGCGATCATCGGACCCCAGGCTCGAAGGACTTTCCTCAGCATCATCAAGTTGTGTTCATAGCTGGAGTTTTTGTTTCTGGCTGACCACGACGATGACTAGGAGTAGGGCTTATTGGCAATGAAGAGGTTGATGTCGGCAACCGCAACTTGAAAAGCGAGGCGTCGTGTGACGTGTGACAGTTTTATCATAATAGAGGTTGCTGTGCCAATCCGTACCAGACTGTTGACATTTAATCTGGGTAGCAGCAAATGAAGGCAGTAGGCCTCAGGCCTCAGGCTCAGTTGTCTGATGATGGCGTTCGAAACATCGGTACTCGTCAATGATACATAGTAGTATCCTGAGGTCGCAATTGGCAGATGTCACTGAAAGTGTTACGGCGCATATATAAATGTTGCATTAGAGAAGCTTATCGCAAGAAGTGGGCATTTTTAGGTCGGCTCATCATGGGGCAACGTACAGGCATAGCTGCCCTATTGATCCTCCAAGCCGGCGGCGATGGCGATTGCAAAGATGTACAGGCGAGAAAACAAAGTGGATTAGTGAACATACAACACAGCTACGACAATTTTCATGGTTAAACGCTCACAACCAAGCTTTTTATCAGAATCCTCGCCCCCTACCCCCACGACCCCTACCTCCTCTGCCTCTTGCTCGATCACCAGGCGCACCCCTGCCACGCCCTCTACCACGTACATCTTCCTTCTTCCGACCCTTGGGCTTCGGAGCATCATCAACAAGTAGGGTGTCCAGCGGCAGGGCATCAGGTAGCATGAAATATCGGATGTTGTTTCCGCGGATGGATAAAGAGTCTAATGTAGTTGGATCGCGATTTCTCATCGTCATTTTTACAGTTTTGAGGTGTGTATTCATTTGCATGTCAACGCCTAGATGGAAGTTGCTAGTTTGAACGGGAAAAGACTGAAAAACAAAAACGCACCTGTGATTGTTCCATGAACAATAGACCCATTTTTGAGCTCGACCGTTACAGTCTCATTGTTCAGCTTCATCAAAAATCTGGATTAAAGGAGGGAGAACACACCGTCAGCGGTGGAATGAACGAATGAACGAAACAAACAGTGAAATGGAGATCTGAGCCTCGTGCGATCGTATCTCCTCCAGAAAAGGCACAGTTGGAATACATACCTTACAAGCTTCATAATGTGCGATTCTCTCCCGCGTATACGTTCTAAGAGAAGAGAGGCTGATTTTACAACAGTTTGACCTAGTCGTCGTTGGGAAAGGGAGGTTTTTCAGATTTTCTAAATCGGGATGCAAATTCCCAGGCTACTGAAGTTCCTAATCATTTGTAGACTCTGTACCTGCGCTAACCCTATGTAGACGAAAAACATCCGAAGTTTGTATCAACGCCTCATCGCCTCCACTCGCACGACACTAAGCATACCACTCCTATTGCCCCGAAAGTTTGCCCCTTTCTGAGCCGGCGTTGATGAAGGCTGCCAGTCATGACCCCTTCAAAATAGAGCTTGCTAGATGAACTTCCTTTGGTAGACGGCAGCTCGTCAACCGCTATGTCATCTGAAAGCCAATCTTATAGAGCGAGCGTCTTGTCCCAGACCTAAGCAAGTTGTCGGTGATCACCGTGACTGATCTAAGCAATTGACAAATTATCGTTGTCCTCAACTCGGAGAGGACAATTCTTATTCTATCACGAAGTTCCTCTTTTGAAACACTGGCTCTGGACTTACCCAACGTTGGCCTTTCTCAATTCCGTCCAACCTACTATGCTTGACCTGATATCCTCGCCCTGAGTTCACCTTTGCTCGATCTCCCGCTTTTGTGCCTTGAGGTGTACGTCATCCACGCTATGGCAGAGATGGTGCGGCCATGTCGGTGCACACAGTTCGGATATTATCGGTTTTGTGTACGCTAGTCTAGTCGTGCATCTTTTTATCCACCGATCTCACTCTCTTGCCCCACGTAGTACAAAGGCGGATCAGTCCATTCAATTATTATTTCAATACCTCGGCCTTTTCTTGGTCAATACACTCAACAACCCATCTCCCCCTCCACGTCTGCTTCAACCCTAACCCCTGCCAACCCCTCTTCGTTACTCCCCACGCTAGCAATAAATGAGCATAAACACCCGAGTCTCCGAATGGCGATTCGCGAAAGCAACCGCCATTGCCAGTATGTCAGGTAGTAGAGGACGATTTACGGCCATTTCGACACAAACACGATAATGGAGCGGGAAAATTGGAGGCCCATTCGCCATCCCTATATGCGTGTAATAATAACACAACTGCGGTCCCCGTCTTCGAACATCTCATACTTTCGACACAAGCACGATCGGGATGTGCAGTGGGTCGTCAGGACTAACGAAGTTTCCAGTTCCGGAATTCTAAGCTACAAGGCTCGATGTTGGACAGTACGAAAAAGTGCGTAACCTTTGACTGAGTTTGATATCGCGATATTGTCGTTAACCACTTCTAGAATATATCGATATGCAGTTTCTGTGTATTGCTCCATGCCCATGCTCCTGAGATCTCAGGCAGTCACCGTGACTGTCCCCCATATGCAACTGCCGCATGAGTCTAGCTACCGGGATACTTCCCCGTTTCAACCATGTATGCGCATGGAAGTGCACTCACCAATTTCATCGTTGCCGATATTATCAAACTTATCGTAGGGGCGGGTGACTTCCACCAGCCGTACGCCTCGGTAGTCTTCGGAAGGTGGTGCTGTCGCATGTATGGCCGTGCGGGGGGATTTTGAAGGATGACCATGCACTGGATGGAGGGTTTGCATCTAGAGTTCAAGGTTTGATGGAAGGTGTGTAAGATTTGCACGACGTCAACACCGGGAAGTTTCGGCTAACGCTAATAAACTTCGTTCCAGGTTCTTGTGAAGAGGGGTGGAGCGAAATGGTGGAATGTGGCTTGAGGAATGCATGTTTGGAAGGCTGTGGTTCGTGCATTTTGGTTGGATTATGGACTACATATTTAGTTTCGGATGCCATTAATTCTAAACGTTATTCGATTAGTTTGAAGGTTGGGCTTCGGTGACAGATCTCTACTTTTCTACGAACGGCACTGGCGGAGCTTCTATGCCCGGAAAAAGCGCCCGAGTCTGGGGTGCTCAGACTCATTATTGATCGCGTACGTCGCTTCTTTTCTGCTCTGATCACACCAGAACCCAGACGTTGGAGGAGTCGTAACGTCGTTACATTGGAACACGCATGATTTAGTAGTACAATCGACTTTGTCAGATAAACGTAGCAAGAATGAGACGACACCATGCAATCGCGGAAAAAGTTGGGATATTCGTCCCCAATCGTACCGAAGATAGTTTCTCTGTTTCATCAGAATAATTACGGGGCTTGAAAAAAACAAGTCGTCAATACCGACTTCACGTTCATAAATAAACCCAAGCGCCCTCGAACCTCTGACATAAAAGCTTACTCGCCATAGCACGCGAAATCCCCATATATCCGGGGAGATACACGATGATTTGAAGAGGATGACGGGAGCGATGGATAACGAACACGTTGTGGGGCTAGATCAAGAGATCCGAGTCATATTCCTCTAAGGGATGGTAGGATGTACGATACGAGACTGGGAGGATCTTGAAGGGGATGTGTTGGAAGAACCATAGAAAGCGCTTCTCCTACAGCTTGAACGATGGCAGATGACGTGTTGACAGGCCAGGTGCTCCAAACTTGCCATTGCCAGAAGGAAAATGTGAAGTCACACGTGCGATTTAACTTGGACACTGTGATTCAAATGAACACTCGTTGTACGTTTCAGTGGCACATCGATATCGTTTGGAGGGGAGACTCGATCAGTCTCATACGATCCCATCGGCATGAAATCAAGAAGCAGTAATTGGCAGCTAGAAGCTGTCAGGTCGGCGGAAGAGGTTGAGAAGGAGGCACGTCAGACTGGCCTGTCCGGGGCTTGTCGCGGAAATACAAATTACATTGTAATGTAACAACTTGAACACAAGTATCCTGAGAGTAGTAAAACTATGAACAAAGACAAACTGTGGAAGCTTTCGCATAAACCGGTAAAATGTCACATGTTCAAGGTGTGTTCTCATCCGCCCAGAAATTAAAAAAACCTTGTGGCTCGCAGCGCGTCCAAGTTTGCTACTGATTTGTGCTTCGCTCGTGTATTTGACTTTATTTGTATTCGAAGAGTCAGGGTTCCGACTGATTTTGCTCACTGTCGTTTATTATTTTCTCATGAGCCTGACTTGTCAAACTACAAGCGAGAATTTTTTCAAATGTATCCCAGAATTATCATGATGGACTGGCAAAATACATATGTTTTTGTAGACTTGTAACCGTCTGTCGTACTACATGTAAGGTGCCAAACGTCTACGACAGTTGCTCGCCTACTAAGTTGTACGACAGACGGTAACGAGTCTAATGTTTTTGGTTGTAAATAATGTAATGACGCAAGTAACGCGGCGTGACCGTGATTTTCTATTGAAATTTTTTTCAATGCGCTATGTAATTAATATGATCGCACGGTTACTTCGGCGTACACCATCGATGCCACCAACCATGCTGTCCACCCCCGCGTAACAGGTTCATGACAGCTTGTGCCTAGGGATGCGCTTCGAGTGTGGACAGGTGTGGACTCATACCGTTGCCGACCATGGCCAGGTCTATTTTGATTTCATAGAAGCATTGTGCGATTCTTCGGGGTCCAACTCATTTCGGCCATTCAGCTCAGTGTATTGTTACATGTCACAACTCATTACCCGCATCAGTCTTCTGGATCACTAATCTATGGACATCATATCATATATGCATCTAGTTATTCCTGCATACTGCAGCTGGGGAATAGATTAGCGTTAATCTGAGTTAACCAGAAAGTCTATGCGATGTCTGTCAGCCGGTTTCTTTGGGCTAGGGGTGCCACTGTCTGGCTCGTGATCTCGTTCCACGATGATATCTCGCAAACCCAATCTTGTACAAACCCAATTATCCTCGCACATATGAGCGTGTTGCTCGCTGAATGACTTGATTTTCTCTGGTCCTCCATCCCAGTAGACATTGCGCTGATGGCAGGGTACATTCCTGTAGAAGACAGGCAGATAAGCAGGAGGAGCCAGCCTTTTCTGTGGCACACGTACGTGTGAGCCTGTGGATCGAACAAACACATGACCCCCTTCAAATCAAGTGCACCTGAATAGAAATCACTTAGTTTGTTCTGGTAAGAATTCGAGTTCAGATTAGAACATACCTTGAAGGTCACAGAACAGTATATGCCCATGTGAGTATAATAAAGACCAGTGGGCAAATGCGTGGACGGCCTTGGTCATGTTGTTGGGAGCATCTCCTATAACATCATTTCCTGTGAATTTCCGCACCTTTCCATCGAATGTCCCACATGGCAATAGAAGGGTCGCTAAAAAGTTATGATGTGATGGCTGAAGTTCTCCATAAATGGAGTTTTTGAAGTTGAAATAGAATGCTGGACAATATGTTGAAATGATGAGCTGGCCGCAAGAGCAAAGATGACTACATGCTCACGAGGAATAGTCCAAACATTCGAATCCTTTGAGAATTTATCAAAAAGCGCCTTGAAACCATCGCATTGACATAGCAGTTGATACTCCACCTTGAGTACAGCGTTTGCCTCTGACTTTGTCATTGCATCGTCCATCAGCTGTGTTACAACATACTCCCTCCCGCGAAATCTAGCCTAGTATTAGGGAATATCTATCAGGTATAGCGCCCTTTATTTCTGAAAATTCAACGACTCACATAAATCCCCCGTTTACTGTAGCCTTTTCCGACAAATCCTGTCGCCTCATGTGGTTTACCTTGCTCATAGAGCCTCTCACCCTTCTCCCAATCTTCTGCTATTTCAATAACTTCCTCATCCATGGCATTGCCAACAGTGAACTCAATACTGCAATCAGCGCTGAATTTGGCTGTGGTACGGATGAAAAAGCACTTTGTCGTCGGCGGATTACGTGTCCATTGCTTGCTGGGCTTGCTGGAAAGCTGATATGTGCTTTTCAAAACTACTTGTCCCTGGGTACTAGGCCCTGGTGTAGCAGAGAATACGGTGGAACTTGAGCGGAATGAAAGTGCGCTGTCTAGTCCACTTTGAGGTCTGGATCTCAGATTAACTAAGGACTGGCTGGATGCGCATTTTCTCTTCTCAGCTATGGATGACTTTGCTTCTGTAGCTTGCTCGTCTTCTAACCTATGCTGTAAACAAAGTTTGAGCTTATTTTTGATACCCGGATGACCAAAGTGAAATTACGGACAATTTCATCCTTCTGGTATGCAAATCGGATCTCAATTGTTCGTGAATTCATAGCGCTACTACTACCTAGTCGTCCCCTGACGAACTCTTGGTACAGGTCATACATGGTTCCTTCCCGATCCAGATGTTGCAATGAAGTAAACTTTGTGCTGCTCTCGTGTGCATGGAGTGTAATATATGACCTGGCAAAATCATGAAAAAAACAAATGACTCGAAAATCGGTAAGTACTCACCAGTTCAATTGAATTGCGTCTGGATATAACAATTCGAAACTTGATCTAATCTTCTTGAAGATCTCATCGAGAGAGTTCCTTATGGTTGCTGTCGGCTCAAAGACGCCCAAAACACGGATTTGTCCAATCTATCAGGAAATATTATTATCCGAGTAACATATTCAATTCTAAAGACATCTTACCTGTCTGAGCTTATTTTTATCCGTCATCCACACTGTAGCAACTACCCGGATTCCTGAGTCTAGCAGCTGTGCTTCTGCTTTCTTAACTTTTCTCTCCACCATGATAGCTTTTGCTTTGTCAAGATTTTTGAACTGATGAAGACCTGTTGGTGTGCTCTTGGTGATTTTTGAAGGTCCAACACCAAGGCGTTTATCTGAAGCCTTCAATTGATATGTAGAAGCTGACTCTAGAACGGTTGTTGCAAGAGCACTTCGGGTATTGCTTGTCTCGCTGGTGTCATCATCTTCTACACGGATATTGTTGAGGAGAAGTTTTGCAGCTCCCTGCATTTTGAGGATGCTGAATGGCACGTCCTTCCCACTTTCTGAAATGATCCAAAACCAGTTGGCCACGTTCATCATCCATGGAATCGATCACGTAGTGTAGTGTGTAATGCAGCCATTACAGATTGGATTCTTGAGGTTAGTTGACATGATCCCACAACCGCCGCACTGTGGCTTATCCTTTATTCATTTTTAGTTCAAACTCTATTTTGTTCACAACAAAATTGCGTACATTGATCATCGCATACTCAGCAGTTGACATCCCTGGTTTGCGAGCTTTGCACTTTCCACAGCTTGTTGATTCTTCATCCAGGAGGGGAAACTCATTCTTACACAGAGGACAGCTAGGCATTGTGATACTGGATGCCAGTGCTCAAGCTCAACTTCGTTCTCAACCATCAGAAGCACAAAAAATTTATCCACGTGGGGATCCTAACCCAAGTACATAATTATATATCAAAACTATGACTGAGAAATCGCAATGGCAGCATTCAAGTTTCTGTTGGTTTGGTACTTCAAACCCAGCTTCCATGCTATCGCTGGAAATATGCAGGTTAATTTATTGAAATTCATTACAACTTGTAGACACTCTTCTCAATGGAGCGATGAGATCCAATAAACATTTTAATGTCCTCATCTGGGAATTGAACCCAGCTTTCCACTCCTCACGATGCACCTAGATGCTAGCAGGGCAGCAGTACATGTTTGAGGTATGGACATATGAAAGTGTACGTCAGGAAAGATCAGGCCTAGTTCTGATGATGTTGAGGTTGAAGTTGAAGAGGGCCAGCCACAGCATCGAGGATAAGGATAAGTAGACATTAAGCAAAAGATGGCGATATCTACTTTAGAATACACATAAGGCCCTGGAAGGGCTACAGGATACTAATCAAACATTAGACGATGCAGTTCACCGAATACATACCACACATTCTCAAGATTAAGATCGTTGACTCCCAAGGTATCATATGCAGCCTGTGCTCGCTGAGAAAATTCAGCAGAGACAAAATCTAGGATCCCATCTCCACCCATAGCCTCCTTCA
>QMFE01001342.1:0-16568 GCA_003314665.1 Tricholoma sp. MG77
GGTGGCGGCCGTCGTTGCCCAGAAAACAAACAGAAACAACCCCGCTCGCGTTTGGAGCGAGGGAGGGGGTGGTGGCGGCCGTCGTTGCCCAGAAAAGAATAAGATACCACCCCACTCGCGTTTGGAGCGAGGGAGGGGCCGTTGTTGCCGTTGTTGCCTAGAATAGAATAAGAAACCCCTCCACTCGCATTTGGAGCGAGGGAGGGGGTGGTGGTGGTCACCCAGAGCCGTGGCCATTGGTGTTGGTGTTGGTGTTGGTGTCGCCTTTGATGTTGCCGTTGTTGTTGTTGTCGTTGTTGTCGATGTTGTCGATGATTGTTGACGTTGATCAACCAAGTCAGATGATTAGGCACCCGGGTATCGGTACCCGTAAACCGCGGGAACGGGAACGGCAACGTCCGACCCGTACCCGTACCCGAGCATACCCGTGAGCACATTATCACGGTATTACCCGTACCCGTGTCATGCCTTAGCGATGAGGGGGTTACAACGGCGCGACGAGGGAGCTATGTACCACAGTGCGACGAGGGAGCTACTATGGTGCGACATGATGGGCCATTCGCTTTCTCATTTGCTTTTCTTTTTCTTTCATAGTTATTTCTGTCAGTAGTACGAAGGAATATATATATATACTGCACTTTCAACAATGTCCTTAAAAAGCTATGATGAGGTACCTATTTTAGTGACAAGCTCATGAAAATATTTTCAACAAGTCCTTTGAGAAGGAGTTTGAATGTGCCGAGGACTGCCGGAGACCAAGTAAAATGCATTCTTGCTTGATTTTTGTTGGATTTGCTTTCTGGGGGTTTCACAGTAAACATTTTTTACATCATTTTTCATTACATTTTTCGGTCCATTATGTCAATTTCTCTGCCAAAAATCAAAAAATGATCAAAAAATGAGATTGAAAATGAGCCGAAAATGGCCGAAAAATGTCTACTGTGAACAACCCTATTATTAGCATCTATTAGCATGTGCCAATCTCTGCAGTGATCCGGATGTTCTTAATCCAATAGTTCCTCCAAACTTGTGTTTTCGTCGGGAAGACTCGTCGTCTACTATCCCCTCGGGTCCTCGCATGTAAGAGTAAGCACAAAGTAAGCACGCTCTTGTTTTCGTCATATTTTTGTTGAGAACGAAGTAACAATGATGAAGCTAGCCGGAGAATGTTCTATTACGCCACTCGGTCGTGTACTCGACAAAGCAGGGAACTTGGTCTGTGCGGCTTCGTTATGCCCTATGAGCAGAGTCTCGTTCCTCCGGAATCATCACCATTCGAACTGACTACTTCCCGGTTTGACGGCCATTCCCCCGCCTCTCGTAAGGAAATAATCCACCTACTAGACGCGCTGGTCACCCTCCTCCATTCAAAAGGCATCATCCACGGAGTTCCAACCTGCGACTTTGAACTTGCTGTTCTCGTTGGTAAAAACAATACCCACAGGGTGCTCTGCACGATACGCCTCTCCCAACCAGAGCCGGGAGCTCAGTATATCGGCACTCCTCAACCACCCCTCAGGCTCTCCCCAGGACCCCAGCGGACGATCCATCAGGAAAACCTCACTTGCTTATCTGCAAATATAAGTAATAGATTAAGGATAGCCAAACTTATGTAAAAATATCGTCTCAAATTTCCAGCTTATTTGAAAATTGTAGAACCAAACCAGCCGGGTAACCGCCGATACGACTCTCGGCAGGTTCACTTTATGTTGTATGATCCGATCACACATCGGATTTTTTTAGAAAACGTCTACAGTTTTCAAAATAGCTGTCAAGTTGTCATGATTTACCCCCCAAACACCAACAGATGATATTTCGCCTTGACCATTTTTATGTGCTGTGTGCTGCGGTTTATTCTGGACCTAGACGAATTTGTCAACAGTTCAAGAATATCAGAACTTCAAGTTCGAAGTATCGCGGCCTCTGCTCTACAACCCAGTGGACGGAACGCTTCCCCGATCCAAACCAAATCGCATGTGTTACATGAGCCTACCTAACACCAGGGAGCTGAGGGTGCACATGTCAATAGATCATAGATGAATTGATGACTGGGCGCTTTGCAGTCTGGGGTGAGTGTCTGGTTTTTGACAGTCATTGTACGTACAAGACTAAATCTCAAAGTCTGATTAGTACCTCCATGAACCACAGGACGTAGATGCTGAATACGACGAAACAGGGATCATCGTATACTGTCTGGATATCTTGATGTTATTAGGCTTAGCGGCGATTTCGTGATTGACGCTCTGGGCAAGGGTACAAGACCAATGCTGCCGTAGGTCACTGAATAAACTTTCGAATACTTGACCTGAACATCGTCATTTTCAGCTGGGAATCACTATCCAAGGATCATATTCTAGGTTGCTGTTCGAACGTATTAATGATACGTAGATGGTTGGGATGATTCCTTCATTCTCTTGGCCGATTACTTTATTATACCACCAAGGCCTGGTCATCGCTGCGGTTTGAACTTGGATATGGGGAGCCCGTTTAAAACTCGTTTGTCTGATAAGTGATGGATTTTTTGCCTTATTATCTCCATACTCGGGCGTCTTCGATGCATGTTTCACAAATTATGGATGCTCATCCTCTCTATCACCTCTATCCGCATCTTAACATACGTCCTCATCCCGATGTTGTCGTATTCAAAACGAGATCCATGGCCATCGCTGGCACTTCCTCCCCCCCGTGCGTTTCAGACCTACTGCTGATACCGTGGTCAGCCAGCAGTCTTCTACCGCTTTACACCTCATTCGTCTCATTGACGACCCTGTCGTGCTGTTCCCATCGTAAAACTTGGCACGGATCAGAGAGTATGTACACTGTTCCTCTGTGAGTATTGGAAGATTCGCAGGCGGGTATCTCGGGGGTTTGGTTTGCGTAAAGTGGGGATATGTGGTGACTCTCCGCCCACCGTACCGACAACGTGAAGGAGAGGCGTTTCGTTTTAGAGGCATACACGACATATGTGATTGCACAAACTTATCCATCTGTTTTCCCGGGCGTGGTACCGGCCCCGGTTTTTCCTATCTCAGTGTCCTTTTCACTTGGCCACCAGAGCGAGAAGGACGGGGATATAGGATGTTCACCAGTGGAACGATATTCAACACTCCTACGTGAGGATCGAAAAGTGCAATCTATGACTTTAGTCAGTAAGACAATGTGTATGATGGTTACAAAATTTAGCATACCGAGGTTTATAGCTGAACATTGAGCCAGAAACTGGACGGAATCGTTCTCGAAGCAGTCAGAGGGACGTATCCCCATGGAAGTTGCTTTCCATGAAGCAGTATAGAACAACTGCCCCGCCAGCGAGTGGCGATCATAATGATAATTGACGGATTCCTCAACTTTATTTGAAAGGATTCGAAGAGTAGATGCTCAGGATAAACAGAACGTTCAGTACGGTGAACAAACTTCGTGATCGAATTAACCTGAACAAGTCACAGCTATCGAGGACGTTCCAACATCCCCACTGTGACATCCTCCTGCTTCCTCGTCTCTCCCTCCTTCCACCGCCTCTCATTCTCCTCCTCGACACCCCTCACCATCCCATCCACCCTTCCCTTCCCCTCCTCCCCCAATCGCTGCGTCACCATCCCGACATACCCAACCTCACTAACACTACTCCTCGCAACTTTATCCAAATGCCTCTCCTCCCGACCCATGCGCGTCAAAACATGCGCCGGCGGGCCCATGTTCCTGCACCGAATAGTCCATCCGAGAACCTTGCCTCGACGCTCATGTTTGAGTTCCCGTGTCTTATTGGCGATTTCTCCTGGCGTGCCTTCATCCGAGCAAGCATTTCGGAGGTGTATGACATTGCTGCACGGGCTTTCGTGCGTGACATGGCTTGATAGATGTTTCCTAGGATGCAACGTATAGCATAGGTTCAGCTGGAAAAAAACAGCGTCAAGTCACTGCGCACGACAACAAAATACAAAACTCACCCCATTCATCGAAACATATCCCACCATAAACCCACTCGAAACCACACACACGCCGTCCCCCAACAAGCCTCTCCACACCCTCCTCAAACGCCCTCTCGCGGTCCACATCCGCCAACATCTCTTTCAGCACCTCGAGCTTCTCCAACCTCTTCTTCCCTGCCCGTCGCCGTTTCTTGATGATCATGGTCAGTGACAACGGTTGTGGCTTCATCCGTGGGAGAGGTGGGTTGTAGAGAGACGGGCGCATGAAGCCGCCTGTGAGGATCGGACGGTTCCCGAGTTGGGCTTGCTAGGCGAGCTGCGTGCGTGCGAGCCATTCCCAGTGGGCTTTGGAGCGTTTTGTTGCGATGAGAGAGGTTTAGCAGGTGAGGAATGATTGGGAGCGGATGTCGCCTTGGTTGGCGAGTTTGAATGTGTCGAGGAACTGTGGAAGTGTCAAATGGATGGATGAGTGACAGTGGTAGGGCTGGAAAGGTGAGAAACGACTTTGTAGATGCTTTTTGGTGGTGGATGTACCGGTTAGATGTTAAACATCATTCGTATGAGGAATTTGATCTGCTTTGATGCCTTACCAGCCGACAGGCAAGCAAAGTGCCAGTGGAAACGTGAACGACGTAGTACTACATCTTCGGTGGGTGCTTCCCTCAATAGACTTCGATACAGCGACCACAGAGTCGGTATGCGATGGGCTGCGAGCTGGTAAAATGGTACCCTAGGCCAAACTCGCCGTAGTGACGATATTAGACGTGCTAGGTTGGCACGAAAAGTAGAGGATTCATGGGATGGTTGAAACATGATTCGGATTTGGACACTTTTTCTGTAATGTTAGCTTAGATGGATGGTAACCTTGTCGGCAGGCATGAGTTTCCTTTGAATTTGATAAGAATTAGTTGTTATATAGAGCATTTTTGCAACATTACTTACCTTGCAAGGTGGGATGGATCAAAACGTTGTTTTGCGTGTTCAGCGTATCCGTAGATTGCGTGAAGGCTGAGGTGAAGCCACACACTCTCATCGATTCATTCATTCCATCGACAATGTTTTAGTACGTGGCATCTACCGAAATTGTAACAGTGAGAATATGTAATTACTTGCCAGTGCGTAACTGCGTTAGATGTTGCCTACATGATTTGTCACCAAGAGTCACCACGTGACCACAACATTCTGATGTGGCATTCGATTGGATGTAGTCTCCCGTAGGCAGACCAAAAAACAGAATTCCAGCTGACTGCAAAATTGTAGACCGTTTTCAAAAAAACGTTCAGGTTGCCACACGACGTAGAATTACCAGAACGGGAGCAGCAACACTCCACACACTGATCGAGCTCCATGTCTGCTGTGGAGCTCAAGTGGTTGTTACCATACATGTTATTAGTACGTCAGCTTGGTAATCCCATCGTTTTTTTAAAAACGGTCTACAATTTTGCAGTCAGCTGTCAAAACTTTTTTATATGGAGGACGTTGATGAATTCTTATGGATTGGATGGAGCTTTGACAGCTTCGAAGACCCCGTATGTCTCGTTACTCCACATAGGCCGAACTAGTCACTATCGTTGCACTATCGGCTGGTCAGTTGACGCTTCTTTATTGTCTGGAGTGGTTTGTACTTGTTTTCCGCATTTCCCACTCCTTTCATACCCAAACTGTCCATGATCCTTGTCAAGTTGTTCGGTGGTTAACAGATTGTCCGATACAATCGTGTTCTTTCACTCCATAATGCTTTGCCCTTGACATATAAGCTTGATATCTTCGAGGCGCCTTCAAGACACTCTGACCCAGTGTACTTTTTACCCTCTTTTGTCGCTGCCTCGTTATGGGACCGGAGAGAAAATTTAAAGTGATCATCTGGTGCGAAAGTTTCTGTCAATTATTCGGACAAGTAGTGCTGACAGCGATGTAGTGGGGCAGGTGTAGGGGGTTTGACTGCTGCAGGTATTGACGCCTTCCGTTTCTTCCTACCTTGTTTCTGAGACTTCCAACTTCAAAATCTCAGTCGCATTATCGGAGTATTTTGGGAGTATTGACTTCGAGCTTTACGAGGGTGCTAGTCAACTGAGCGAGATTGGAGCTGGTTTCGGGCTGTTCCCTCGTGAGTTCCCAAAATATTGTTTCTGAAAGGTCTAACTAGCTATCAAGGGCCATGGGACATTATGACACGATTGGGTCTTGAATCCGAATTGCTCCAGACGACGGAGTCAAACCCGACAAAAGAATTAGGTATGGATAATACTGACACTAGGTCGGATTCACGCTCATTTAGTTGGCTGTGGCAAGTTCCTTGCTTCAGGTTGCGTAAGAGCGACCAGCGCGTTGGATCGACCTTCTATACGATGATGTCAAAGGGCGAGCTCCAACAGCTTCTCTTTCGTTCAAGGACTTATCTTGCCCCCTGCCTTAGGGCGACTTATACTGTTTCATCGCGCAGATTTCCAACAGGTGCTCCTTCGCAAGCTCCCAATTTCATGCAAGGCACATTACTCGAAGCGACTCAGGTCTTACAAACAGCAACTATCTGGTCCGATCGAGCTTCTTTTTGAAGACGGATCATCGACTTCCTGTGATGTGCTCATTGGCGCAGATGGGCTAAAGTCCGCAGTGCGTCGCACCTTCCTAGCTGAGAAGGCAGAGTTGGCAAAGTCAGAGGGGAAATGGGCCGAAGTCGACGAGATCAACGCCTCGATCGACCCAGTGTGGAGCGGCACTAATGCTTACCGAGCCCTGATACCTGCTGAGAAATTGAGAGCACGAGCTCCTGATCATCCAATTTTGACCGAGCCTACGCAGGTAAGCAGATAGCTTGTTTTTTTGTTCAATTAGGGTATTAATATGGGAGTTCATTGTCTCTTTCCTAGTTCTTGGGTAAAAATAGTGTAGGTTAATGTTTATCTTGGGCGGTCATGGTGCTGACGAAGTATCAGCATATTGTTGCGTATCCCATTCGCCACGGGAAGATGATCAACTTCGTGGCATTTGTCTCGCAGCATGATCTCGAGAACACAACTTTCGACGGATCGTGGACATCCACCACAGAAACGTCGGAATTTGCACAAGAATTTTCTGGTTGGGACCCCGAGGTTCAAGTCATGATTGAGGTTTGCCTTCGACCTTTGGATATGCACTCCGACTTCACTGATTATCATCTTATTAGTGTGTCGAGAAACCACTTCGTTGGGCAATACACACCGTGAGGCCTCTTGCATCCTTCATATCAGGGAATGTTGCACTAATAGGAGATGCGGTACGATTGTGCTCCATAATCGATATCGATTTGCGGCTGATGATTACTAGGCCCATGCCATGACACCGCATCAAGGTTCAGGTGCTGGCCAGGCCATCGAAGCATGTCTCTTTCTGCTGTGGTTCGCGAAATTAACTGACAATCATATAAGGATGCATACATTCTCGCCGCGGTCTTAGGCCACCCTACTACTACCAGGGACTCCCTAAGCCGAGCCCTGCACATCTACGATACCATTCGTCGTCCGATGGCCCTTCAAGTTGTGGAGAAGTCCAGGGCTACCGGACAATATCTTGAATTCCACGGGAAAGCATTTCATTTCGACGACATTGATAACGAGAAGCAGCTGTTTAAGTTGAAGCAATTGGGAGCAGCTATCGATAAGAATTGGGAATGGGCGTGGACGACGTCAGTTGACGAATCTATCGAAGCTGCACGATGCATGCTGGAATCGTGACACTTTTGATTTGACTGATTTAGTGCTAGAATGATGCTGTCAAGTGGTCTGCACATTCTCAGTAACATATATAAAACTGGTGTAACTGTACTGATATAGTGACAACATATGATCTTATCCTATCTCTCTCACTGTGAGAGAGTACCAAACCGAGGAAATGGTCCCTGCTACCAGCACTACAGCTAGCACAAATACTGAGCTACACGTAAAGAAAAGAAGATGAAGTAGTGAGGAATATTGAATGCATGAAGGGCACAGTAAATTTGAGGAATGATTGGTTGTAACACACACGTAAAAGATAATGATGGAGGTGTAAAGGCTTCACTAGTTGGTCAGCCACTGAAGAAAATTGCTCCACATTGCGCTGTGACCTTGCGCTCACAGTGGCCCAGTGAGATCAAAAGATCCGGGGATTCTGAGGGCTTCATCATTGTCTTCGCCTGGTTGAAGTATTGACTCTGGTTTGTCCACCTGTATTGGCAATTCCACCTCCACCTTCTCTGACTCTGCTTCATGTTTCTTATTGGTTTCAAAGGGAAGTAGAAGGGCTTCAACTCCCTTTACATGGTCCTGTTTCAACATCTCCTGCATTTCATTTGAGTCCTTATCCTTCACCATCTCTGGCCCCAACATGAGATTATGCACCCTCTTCTCCTCCTTTGCATCTGGCCCAGTGACCTTGACATGATCATTCTTCCCTGTGCCATTGGCCCTCCCTTCCCCAGGATCTTCATTGTCTGAATCATCATCATGACCTGCCAGCCAGCCACCACTTGCTGTACTCAAATGGCTGCCCATCGACCCAAATTGATGTATCATGCATGCAGAGGCAATGGTGGATTGCCACCGTACATGGGGATCAAAGTGCTCACACAGCCTGATGGTGAGGTCGTGCTCTGTTGAGGGTTCATGTGTTGTTCACTGCAAGGTCAGGTCAGGTCAGTTCAGTTATAATGGGTTTACAGGAAGGGGAGGAGAATAAGAACGGGATGCACAGGATCTTCATATGCCTGGGCACCTGTTGGTTGCTTAACTGGATTGGGATGTAACAGAGTTTTGATGAAATTTTTCGCTGCGAAAGATCGTTCGTCAGTTTCATGGTCCAGCAGCTCTAAAACAATGGAACAAACCTTGAGGAGAGACATTCTTTCAGTACTGTTTGTGGAACTCAATCTTTGCTTCAGTTGTCTCCTTGATCAGTAACTTGACATCTTTGGACTGGAACAGTCCACACAGCAGGACATAGGTAATGACACTAGCCATGGGGTGCATTGTAAGTGTTATTCAGACGGCTAATTTCTTAAGATGAAATACCTACCCAGTAGCCCTGACATCCACAGCCTTACCATGCCCATCTTTGTTCAATACCTCAGGCGTGACATACCCTATACTGCCTGCAAGAGAGTGCAATTGTTCCTCAGGAGAATGGAGGTGTTTGGCACTAGAAAATATTGAAATTTAGTCAAGGAAAGGATTAGTGAGAAATTTCTCAACATACATTCCAAAATCCACAATGACAATACTGCTTCCTGGGTCTGTGGTCTGGTAGAGGATATTTTCAGGTCTGAAGAGGGAAATCATGAGGGACGAACGGGCGACAACCATGATCGTACTTGAGGTCTTGGTGCACGATGTTGTGATCATGGAGGTACTTCACTGCAGACAGTATTGACCTGGGAAGTCATAATAAGAGATAGGCAACTAGGGTGACGATGAACATACCGCACTACTATAACAGCATCTACCTCCATGAATTTCCCCTTCTGCACAATTCACTTGAATAGCTTGCCTCCAACTGTGAGCTCAAATGACAGATAATATGTTGAGCGTGACTCGAACCATTCATAGAACTTAACCTAAACTCTTAACATTAATTTTAACCAAAACCTTGATCACAAATATGACATACAATATTTGTGTGATTGAGGCCCTTTAGGACCTCCATCTCCCCCCACACACTCTCCTTGTTCCCTTTGACTTTCTTCTTTGGAATCATCTTGAGTGCAACATCCTTAGTAATATCCTTGATACCATTCTTCTGCATCTTGCCCGCTGGCGACTGTGACTGCCTGCCCTTTGTTTGTGTCTTCATGTCCACAACTGATGGGTGAAGAAAATGTTGATGTTGGTTTTTGTTTTTTGGCATCAGACAATCGATACCAGCAGCAGCCCTGCCTTCCACAACTGTGACTTGCTCCCATGGAACGTGCCAAGTCACTCTCTGTGCAGTAGATCAGTCTGCATGGGAACTAATTTGGAAATTGCCTCAATCAGATACATACCACAACTTTCCTGAACATGCCCGTGCCTAGCACCTGATGTAATTCATAGGCTTTTTTCTTGCTGAAGCTAGGTGGGTTAGGCAGTAAAGCATCTTTGAGTGAGACTTTCATTGTGGTTCAAGTCATGAACAATGGTGGAATGGAGGGCTGTGCAAGAATTTGCACTGCATTGAGAGTTTTGGATAATTATACAACAAAAGCTGTGCAGAGACTAGATCAGTCTGAGACATGACAGAAATATAACTAGCCAGTGTTGTTTTAACTCACTGAGTCTTTGCTTGCAGGCAAACTTTGTTTCTTTGCTGTAAAATTTAGCTACTACTAATGTGCATCTGGTGGCTATTCCCAGTTTCGGAAAATGTATGTACAATCATATGATCGCCACCTTCCTCTTCGCAAATTTTATTCACATCCACCACCTACATGCCCTACTCAAAACTGGACTAGTTGATCTTGGAAGCTCCCTTTCACCATAGTAGACAACTGAGTGGTGGCCTTGCCCAACTGGGTATGCAGGTGGAAGCTGTAGCTGAGCCTTGTCAATTATTGCACGGTTGCATATTTGTCCCAGTACTGGGCTAGTGTTGGCTTTGTTGTTTGAAGGGCGAGGTGCCAGGGGATGACACACAATGAAATTTGGAGGACAGATTGGAATATGGAAATTTTCTGGACCATTCTCTTTATGACTCCTCTCCTTCAGATGCTGGCATGGCAAGTGTAAGTCTTTGTGACTTGGCTTCTACAAGCTCCTTTTGAAACCGAGCTGGTGAGAGCTCCACATCTTCAGCATTTCCATACGGTTTTCAGCATCCATGGTGAGGAGATTCCATGGATCTTGCACAATAATTTTTTTCAGAAGGCTCTGATGCATAGGAGTTTTGTGAGGTAGCTGAAGGGAATGAGAGGGAGTTGCATACATTGATTGCTTTCCAGCTTTTATTGTATTCAAGGAAACTACCAACTGGCAGAATACACACGAGTTGCGTTCATTTCTGATGCAGTGAGGTGAGGGAAAGCATAAGAGGAATACAATGTGCTGACACACACAGTATCAAAGAATAGAAGACTCACAAATTTGGATTGTTGGCAACAATTTTTCAACTTTCCATCTGTTCTCCCTTTTGAATTATCTTGACAGTGAGAGAAAGGTCAGGATTCCTGCTCAGAGTTGACTTGTAGTTAAGATAACCATACCTTCAGCGGTTGGAACGATGTGGATTTCTCTGTTTGATTTTCTGGCATGTGGTTTGCCTTGACTGTGTAAAAAACAAGTGTAGAGTTTGAAATGAAACACTGCAAATGAGAGATGAAAAAGTTATTCAACCAGTCACAGATGGCATAAGTAGCTCGCCCTTGACTTGAAGAAGAGTTTAGACCATTACACTATCAAGCAGCACAATGACCCCTACCTCAAATTAGACAAACAACTTCCATAGCATGATTGCGTCACCCCAATCAACAGGCACAAAAGTATGTCAAGCAGAAGCACAATAGAATGATTCTCAGAGCAAGTAGCTAGTTGCATAAAATATATTTCTGAACAGATAAAGAGAATGTACATCAGAAATCAATGACCGACATATGCAGAACATAAACATGAAACATGTGGTAGGCAACAAAAAGACCACAGAAGAGATCCCTCAGTCTGCCATGTGTACAAGAATGGGTAAACATTTATGACATCAAACATTGACATCAGGAGAAGAGGAGACAAGTTTTTGTCACGAGCAACTAGAAATGATCAGCAAGCTCACTATCAGAAAGGAAGATATGCCAAGTATTGATGTCACATCGATTATTTACCCAGATGATTGGCTGGGATCACAAAGTGGAAAAGCATTGACATACACCATGGGCAGTCTTGGCAGCATGAAAGTCTGAATAGGAGCAGATGTTGGATTGAGAGACAACAAAGTAGTATGAGGAGCATGGATGCCCGCCTACAATACCCATCCAGTTATGGGAACATGTATAACAGCTAGACAAAGGTCAGGGGACCAGCTCATGATGATACATGGATGAAAAGTGAAGCACGGACCTTTACAGGCTCATGATAGATGGATTTATGCTATCTGCCCCTGACTGAACCCCAATCAAAGGTAGAACCGGACTGTAAACCCCTGCAAACCCCACCTCCTGCTTCAGAGAATGTTAGTGTTGTTAAGAACTTGCAATGAGGGGACATACTTATGAGCACCAACTGTAGCACTGGGTCCAGACCATTGTCCTGCATCCTTGCCCAGCTCCTTCGCTGCAAGTGCCATTTGGGGTACACTGGGTGGCACCTCAAGGGACGGTGAATGAAATAACCATTCCAATATCTGCATGTATGTCACATAATCCACAGTGGGTACGGACTGGCCATCTTCTATATTCTGAAAAGCCATATGTAAGTCAATAAGAGTTCTTGCCAGCATGGCAGGTATCACTATACCTTGTCTGAAATGGAGATGGATAAACACACTCACCCACTGAGGGGATGAAGGTGGTGGAAGGTGGTGGAAGAAAGGTGTTGTGGGAGGTGACGATGAAGGTAGTGCCTGTTGTAATGGAAAATTGTTAGTGGGGGGTAATCAATGAAGTACAGGCATGTCATGTACTAAGTATGTAGTTGTGAGCTGTTTTATTGTTTTGCATATCCATCCTTCGAGAGGAAGGCTTGGATCATGGTGAGCTATGATACAGGTAAGACATGGATGCAGGTACAGGTCACCATAGAAATACTTACATAGGAATAAACATGCATCTTGATGCTACAAGTCGAAGGAATAAACATGCATCTTGATGCTACAAGTCGAAATCAAAGATCATGCATAGGAAGGGTAGCAAAGTATGTTGGACTGAGAGCTGTCATAATCATGTGTCGGAGCTGAAACAGCAGTTGTATAAGGGTAAAGTCAAGGGATGATAAAGTGACGATGTATTTCATGGTGGCAGGGTAATTGAGGACCACAATACACTGTGGGATGTGGTGAATGTACATGGCAAGGAGTACAAGTTTGATTGATATGTTCACGGCTGGTGATGGTCATTACTACCAGTACTTGAATATCTATCATATGCAATTTTATGCACCAAGCAAAAAATGGCCTTAGGCTCTTCTTGAACGTTTCTGTGCATCCATCCGTCAAGCATGAAGGGCAAAAAGAAACCTTGGAATGAATCAGAAGACAGACATGTTTTTAAGATCATTACAAATACCTTGTATGACACATGCTTCTACTGTGCTTCTATTGACAGGTCACAAACAGGCCATTTTAGAATCAAAACAGTTTGCATGATAGGGGGTGAGGTTGAGTATCATTTTCGGTGATTCGTAGTCCATAGTTGAACATGTGATCTAAAAAGTTGAAGTTAATGGTGAGCTCATAAATGATGTTTAAGATGACTTGTGCATACTTCAGTGTTGGGGTGCAAAAAAATGACAAGACATTGTGTTGTCAAAATGGGTTTACCAACAGCTGAAAGCGGAAATAGGACAGCAAATGCTACTTTTTAAGTTTGTGGGTCACACCTCCACCTACCCCAAAGAAAGTTTGGGCCCCAAAACTACCCACTCTTGAACAGACAGGGGCACCTGCACTTGCAGGATACCTCCTCCCTGGACCCATCATGGCCACCATTTGGGAACGTATTGAGGGCCTTGCCTTTCAAGAGGTACTCAAGGCTGAAGATGCCAAAATAAAAAGCAA
Organism: Tricholoma sp. MG77; assembly: GCA_003314665.1. Classification (NCBI taxonomy): domain Eukaryota; kingdom Fungi; phylum Basidiomycota; class Agaricomycetes; order Agaricales; family Tricholomataceae; genus Tricholoma; species Tricholoma sp. MG77. Next base: position 13,617 of record QMFE01001342.1, read on the forward strand.
ATTCACCAATCGGTTCCCGACATGACTTCCCGACACTACCGACTATGTCCCTGGACACATGTTTCACTGCATCTGCCTCAAAGACCCAACCAAGGTCAATAACAGCAAAGGGTATGCAGCCCCCAAGAAGTACCAAGAGTCTTGGAAGAAACTACTAGATGAACACTTACAAGCTGATCGCATATGACCATCCTCCTCCGAATATGCCTCACCAGCATTTTGTGTCCCCAAATACATTGCTGGAGTACCAGACTTGACAGTCCCTCCATGCTGGGTTAATGACTATCAGGCGCTCAACAGCAATACCATGCAGGACAGTTTCCCCCTTCCACGCGTTGACGACATACTAGCTGACTGCAGTAAAGGAAAAGTATTCTCCAAAATGGACATGACGAACTCCTTTTTCCAGACATAAGTACACCCCAATGACATTCATCTCACCGCTGTAAGGACACTGTGGGGTCTCTATGAGTGGACTGTCATGCCACAAGGTGGCTGCAATGCCCCAGCAACGCATCAGCATCAGATGACAAATGCACTAAGAGAACACATTGGCAAAATTTGCCATGTGTACCTCGACAACATAATTATATGGTCACAAACCATGGAGGAGCACAAACGAAATTGTAACACAATTCTCGAGGCCCTCTGAAAAGCCAGTATCTACTGCAACCAAACAAAGTCTACCCTATTTGCCACCGAGTTATGTTTCCTTGGACACATAATATTGGGGACCAGCAGAAAACCCGACCCCCACAAAACCGACCGTATCACTTCCTGGCCCCAACCAATGACAGCCACCAATGTCAGGGGTTTCTTGGGCTTGACCAGATATATAGCCACCCTCCTACCAGCACTTGCTGAATATACAAGTGTACTGACACCCCTCACAACAAAGGAATGCAATCGGGTCTTCCCGACTTGGACCGCAGAACACCAGACCGCGTTTGAGAGCATCAAACATTTGGTCCTTGGTGCTGACTGTCTCACCGTAATCGATTACAAAGACAAGGAGTCAAACATCTACGTTACCACTGATGCTAGCGATCACTGCATCGGCCCATCCTGAGTTTTGGCAAAACTTGGGAAACCGCTTGTCCAGTTGCATATGATTCATACCAACTCAATGACGCCGAGAAGAACTACCCCATCCACGAAAAGGAACTTCTTGCTATCATCAAATCATTGAAGAAATGGAGATCTCACCACCTCGGCACCCAATTCAAGGTCTACACTGACCACTGAACACTTGAGTACTTCCAATCGCAGAAGGAAATGTCAAGGCGCCAAATGAGATGGTCGATGTACCTTGCAGACTTCGACTATTCCATCACCTACATCTGCAGCAAATTGAACACTGTTGCTGATTGTTATGTCCCGTGCAACCACGCTCCATAACCCCTACCCGACTCCAGATAATCATGCAACAACGTTCCGTAGGTGCTACGCCGTCGCACATACGTGCACACTCAAGCGCAACCCGCGCGCGTACGTCCGTGCACGGAGCGCACGCTCGATCGTCATTCACCGCGCGCATCTCGCTCTCGCTCGTCGCGCTTGTGCCGCTTCCTCGCTCTCGCACCTTCGCGCTCGTCTCGGTCATCAATACTACCTCGTCTCCATGCCATCGCAAGTCCATGTGGTATTACCCCCCTTGCCGAACGATCTGCGCATCCCAATATGTTCTCGCATTTGTCCTCTTACTTGTTCAGTAACATCTCGCTCACGCTTTTATTATCCGTCTTCCCATTCGCTCGTCGTTATCTTTTATTTTAAGTACGGTTATCCGAACTACGCCGCTCTTCCTACGTAGCTTAAATACAACGTAGCTTAGTTCCTTGTAACTCACTTGTTAATCAAAAATCAAACCGACTTCGAACGCTTCCTTCCCGTTCTCTAAAGTCCATTTCCTGCCGCAATCCGCGCGCTCACGCCGCACTCGTCTACGCTCGTCCGCTCTACTCACGCTCCACTCTCGCGCATGTGCGCACGACCGCCACAGTCTCGCTCCGAAGTTACGGTCCACCCAGATACCGAACAAGAGGCGCAACCCTATTGGGAAAGTGGTTGAAGCCAAGACCGTGTGTTCTAGCATAGCTCCGCATCTGCCCAACATCAGCTAAGTCCTCAGTGCAAGTTCCCGCGCTATTCCCAGTACTGCTGAGCTGTATCCGATCCTTCCTATGACCTCGTCCTTCCTAGCCCGTTCGCGGTTCGTAACACTGATGCTTTATCTAGGATGCCTGACACGGTTCCCCATGCCTGCCTAGCAGCCTGCGCAATAGCATACACATGCAACACACCGACCCCACCTATTATGGGCATATTGAACATTGCCACTGACCAGTTGCTCCTTGATGCAATTACCACCGGCTATGAAACAGATGACTTTGCCAAACAACTCACCAAAGACATTAGTATGGGGAGCATCGAAGGGGCAACCCTCACCAATAAACTCCTCTACGTCGGATGCCAACTCGTGATCCTGCGTGACCTACATGTTTGCGAACTACTTTACAACCTTGCTCATGACACACTTGGACACTTTGGCTTTGACAAAAGCTACGAGTCCTTGCGGGGTTCCTACTACTGGCTGAACATGCGCTGAGATCTCGAGAATGCATACATCCCATCATGTGGCAAATGTCAACAAAATAAAAGTCACACTTCCAAACCCACTGATTCCTTACACCCCCTACCAGTTCCTGATGACCGCTTCAACACAGTGGCTTTAGATTTCATTGGGCCACTCCCTGAGGAACATGGGAAAGACACTATCCTGACCATGACGGACCTGCTCAGGGCCAACATCCACATCACCGCTACCCACTCCACTTCGGCAAATGGTATTGCAAAAACAGGCTGATGCTGAACCTTGTTTCCAATCGGGACCTGCTCTTCCACAACTCTCAGTGACTTTAGACCAATATATATGGACCAACTAATGGTGGC
>QMFE01001345.1:0-34288 GCA_003314665.1 Tricholoma sp. MG77
TAGAACATCGTCTCGACTCTCGGTCAATTTCCACTTATCCACATAGTCCCACGTTCGTTTGCGAGGCGTTGTTCCTGTCGCTTTGTCTTCTCGTGTCCCCTGCTCTCTCAAGGTTGCCGTAACTAAGTCAAGCGTTCCCAAGTGATTCGAAGCTACTTTTCGATATGCCTCTGTGGCGTTAGCAAGTGTTAATGCCTGCAAAAACTTCGTCAGCTGATGAGCTGGGGTAACAAGTGGAAATTAACCTCAGAGATAGCTAGCCCTGCCGTAGTCTCGACGTTGGCGGAAGTCGACACGAAGCCTCTTTGCATGTGACGATATTCGAACAGTACGTCTGCACCTAAGGAGGAGGTGGCCTCAATTCTCGCTCTTTTAACCCGTGCTTGTTGTTCAAAAGCTAGTGAGGAGGTTAGGAATGAATCGCTGACGAGAATGTGATCAGCGGACCATCAGTACAAGCGGAAGACATCGTGTCCGTCTGTTTCTGCAACTGCGTCGTATATGACGTTATTGAACCCGATGCAGTGCTTTGTATCTTCTCAAGACCTTTGTTTAGCATTGACTTTGTGTTGTTCAGTGACTAGCAGTCGAGTGAGCACAATGAATTAAGTTTATTAACGAGAGCTGACCTTGAGGGCGCCATCCCTAGTCCGTTTACCCTCTCCAGACTTCTTTTGCAATTGCCCTTGAACCTCCGTGCCATCTTTTTGGATCTGTTCCATGAGCTTGCCGTGTTGTTCAGAGAATAGCCCAGTTTCACTTTCTCGTGTGTGATTTGCGTTCTGAATCGCTCCAAAAGCTTCGCGCAAACTTCTGTCCCTCTCCACGGCGAAGTCTCCAAGAAAGACCGAAAGTCGTCGAACTAATTCGTCCTTCGCATTATCAGCCTTGACCCTCTCACTCTCCAGCAGCGTGACTAGGGTTTCATTCTGCTGTCTTAATCGTGCGATCTCGTTCCTGCAGTTTTCACTTGTAAGCGTTTGAGCCGTGCTCGCTATTTTGATGTCTGCATCAATGTGGTCTCTAGCCTCGCGTATGACAGCATCAATCAGCGATCCCATCGTTTTCAATTCTGCCTCTACTGCCCCGAGCGCATCCACGCCTGCTAGTTTGACACCTGTAATCATCTCCTCACATGTGCGTTTGAACCGCTCACTCCATGCAACAAAGCTCGTCTTGAATGTTTGATGTGTCTCCCCCAAAATTTTCCTTGCCGCGTCAAGCGCTTCAGCCTCCGAAGCGTCACTCGATTGAATGGCGAGCAGGGCTTGTTGGAGTCGAAGTACTTGCTGATCGACCCTTTCCGTATACGAGGCCAATGTTCCGAGTTCATGCGATTGAAAATCTTGTATTTCATTCCGGAGTTTCAGTGAACTCTGGGAGACCAGTTTAACAAAATCACCAAGCTTTTGTGACAGTGTGTGTGCGGATGCTGCTATCGTCGTCCCGTTGGCTGACACTGCACGCGAATTTGACTTTGAAACTTTCGTCTGGCGCTCTGTGAACACGCATTGAGCACTTGCATCTTTCTCGTCATTGACAAATTACTGACCCAGCTTTTGCAATAACTCTGAAACATCCCGAACACTTTGTTGGGCAACTTTCCTCAGTCCGACTGCGACTCCATCAAGGGTTGCCTCCGTGTCGTGATGTGCTTTCCGCACCACGATCTCCTCTTCCAGAGCCCCATTGACTGCCGCAAGCTCGTCTTCCTTCCGCCCTAGCTCATACTCTGCATCTTTCAGCTTTTCGCGCGCCTCGCTGAGCTCCCCTTCTCTCATTTTGAGCAATCCAATACTTTGCTCAAACTCTTCCCGTACAGCTCTCATTTGATTTTCGACAATTTCCACCTGCTTCTTTGCCTCTTGGAGTTCCGTCGACCTCAACTCCTGCTCGACAGTCATCTGATTCCATGTCTCTTCTGAGAAAAAAATACCATTTTTCTCCCGCGCGGCTAGTAAATCTGATTTCAGCCTTTCGATTTCGGTAACGTACTCTTTCAGGAGAGCGTTTCGTGTCATGCGTTGATTAACTTCAGGTTTATTCCTGATGGATTTCGCTCGGAGAGCGTAGTCAAGAGTAGAAAGGGTTTCTTCCATGTTTGAACGGGCAGGAGAGATTGTCGCAATAATACAAGTTTTCGTACGTCCTCCTAGAGAGTCTTGAAGAAGGCGCGTGAGTTTGGATTCCCTGGCGATATGTTAGCCACTGCGTGATAATCGGCTGTTCTGGAACTTACCGGTAAGGAATATGCTGGGCCTTGTCAACAAGGGCATTGATAACCCTCCCCAGAGTGAGAAGACTTTGGTTTATCATCCCCGCTTCCCTCGCTCTCTTATTCTCAGCCCCTGATCTTCCTATATTTTCCGAACCGGCTAGATCGACTAGATTTAGTTTCCCAATCTTCAGAAGGTCCTCCCCTATAGTTGAGGATTCTTTGACATGCACCGTGACGGAGAACACCGAGTGTGAGCGACTCGAGTGATCGTTGAACTTGGTCGCTGCAATTTGTCTGCGATGACTACCTTTTGTCAATAGGGCTAATGCATCCCGAGAATCCTTGACCGCAATTTCCTCGAGACCCTGAATCATGACACCTCTTTTCGTCGTGTCATCAAAGATCTTGAGGCAACCATCCATGTTCTTGTTGGCATCTTTATTGGCATCCTTGGCGCCCAGCCCCATTGGCTGAGTATTTCCCGTAGGCGCCGATAGATCATTCGCGAGAAGATCACGGAGTTCTTCGTTATATAGTTCGATGTAAGAAATCTTTACGCTGTAGTCCGTCTGAGACGTTTCCAGGTGGTGGAAAAGGCGGAAGAGTACGCGAGGTATCATTCCTGCATCTGGAGAAGGATTACCCATGGGGGTCGGTATGAGGTCGCCTTGCATTGTGTATCTGGCCAGACTTCAATGTATGAATATGAGAGTTGAATTCTAGACACACGTTTTACCAGTACCCGTTTGACCGTAGGCAAAAAGGGTGCAATTGTAACCCATAAGAACTTCTTCAAGCATCGGGCTGACAACGTCATGGTATATCATCGCTTGATCTGCCTCGGGGCCGAAAACAAGATCAAACGGATAGGTTCGGAGAGGAGGAAGAGTGACAACACCCAGACTGGATACAGGTGCGGACATCTGCACAGAAATATCTTTACTTTTGGCACCATCCGAAGTGACGATGATTGGGGAATTATCTTGAATTTCGTGTTCGGAACGACGCCTGCAACGAATGACCACCTGTATATTTGTTTCGGCATCATCATGTGTAGAAGAATGTTTTGAGTGTTTCAAAGTTGGAAGGGTGGTTGGTGTGGGTTCGCGAGCAGGTGGATCATCGGGTAAACGCGTCGATGAAGCATGCCTGGACGTGACTGAACGAGATCGGGGAGGTGGCATTGAGTTTGTGGTAGCATTGTTGACTCTTGCCCGCGACGATGGAGGACGTCGAGTGGCCATCGGTATAGAAAACGACAAGCAAGGCTTGAAGAGCACGACTTGCGCGTCGCAATGCAGCAATCAACAGAACTGGTAATCAACATCACGTGGTGGCGTATTTACTCATCTCACCATCATGGGCAAGCGAAAAAAGTCGTCCAGGAAACCCGCTCCTGCTAGACAAAAGGTTCCTCTCGGCAAGTCACCTTCGCTTTCCTACTCATTCGAGTCTCACGAACCGTATAGACACTGCGTTTACTTGCTTGTTTTGCCATCACGACAAGTCCGTTACTGTCAGAGTTGACAGGAAAGAGGGGGTGGCCCAACTCGTTTGTAGAGTGTGTGACCAACGGTACCAAAGTAAAGTAAACCGTGCGTTATTCCCCCAGCTTATGCTCCGACTATGGATGTGAACTTCTTGCTGGGTAGACCTCACCGAGCCCATCGATATATATTCTGAATGGATCGATGCTGCTGATGCAGCACAGCAGGAAGAGCATGTTCTTCGTCGTCCAACTGCTTCATCTAGTAGACCCGCCCCAGCGCCGCCCTCTGTGGATAGCGATGATGATGACTAGGATGACTCATTTCTAGATCTGTTACATCCATAGATATTGTAGTTTTGAACTTGCAATTGTATATGTAGCATACAGCATGGTGTAAATTCGACATTGTGTATCTTATATGTATGTTTTGCATGACATCGTTGTTAGCGGCCCAAGAGCTTAGCTACCAACGTCCTCCATCAGTATATATCCCGGGCAACAACCACAAACACACATTTGGTCGTCCTACGAAGCTCGACCCTTTGACTGTCATTTTTCGATTCACGTTCTCTCCAGAACCAGCAATACCCTGCACATATACCCCCGATACTTTCTCTTAGAGCGATTTACATCATAGATCGCCATTATGGCAAGTTCTACCAACATTAAAGTTGTTTGCCGGTACGCGCCTAGCACCATCTACCATTGAATTTCATTACTCATCTCTAGGGGCTCAGATTCCGACCGCCCAACTCGATCGAAGCTCGTGAGGGCGGGGAAATTTGTGTAGGCTTTGATGAGAACTTTCAGACTGTGCAGCTTCGATCGGCCTCTACCATGTCAGGGCCAGAGAAGGACGGTTTCACGTTTGATAGAGTCTTTCCGATGGGGACAAAGCAGCACGAGGTTTTCGATTACGGGGTCAAGGAGTAAGTCCACGATGATACCGTCCTGCAGAAACCCTCCATTTACTGGTATCTCGTATCAGCATCGTCAAAGGTAAGGCGTAGTTCTGTCATGTGGTACCACAACTAGCTTTCCATGGCGTTATCTGATCTGTCTATGTCTCAATTCGTTGCTCCATCTAGACGTCCTCGATGGTTACAACGGCACTGTCTTTGCATATGGACAAACTGGGAGTGGAAAGACATTTACCATGATGGTAGGTTCCGTTGCTTCTTCCTGACCTAGTACGGAACTTATACCTTGAAAAGGGAGCGGATATCGACTCCGATGAACTGAAAGGCATAATTCCTCGAATAACGGAGCAAATATTCCAGTCAATAGTGGAGAGCGACGCGCATCTTGAGTATCTTGTCAAGGTATCTTACATGGAGATCTATCTGGAAAGGATTCGTGATCTTCTGGCACGTATGTATCATGTTTTATGGCCCCTTAATGCATTACTGAAAGCCTTCGTCATTGCTAGCACAAAACGACAATTTGCAAGTACACGAAGAAAAATCCAAAGGTGTCTACGTGAAGAATCTTTCCGATTACTACGTTAGCAGTGCTCGAGAGGTGTATGAAATCATGCGAACGGGAGGCGCAGCGAGAGTGATCTCATCAACAAGTGAGTGTGTGTATTTGTTATACAATAATCTATTTAACAAAATACCGCACCATAGACATGAATGCGGAATCGTCTCGCTCACATTCCATATTCTTGATCACGATACAACAACGGAACACGGAGTCAGGCGCTCAGAAAACGGGCAACCTTTACCTCGTCGATCTGGCTGGTTCAGAGAAAGTCGGTAAGACAGGCGCATCAGGACAGACACTTGAAGAAGCAAAGAAAATCAATAAATCCTTATCTGCGCTTGGAATGGTCATCAATGCATTGACGGACAGCAAGGTAGATCACTCCGTCCAGAGCATTCGTTTTCTTTCTCCCGTGGCTTTTTGGACATAGTTTACTGATTTTCTGATACCGTTCTAGGCAAAGCATATACCTTACCGTGACTCTAAACTAACGCGAATTCTGCAAGAGTCTTTAGGAGGAAACTCTCGGACCACGCTAATTATAAATTGTTCACCTTCGTCCTATAATGAAGCCGAAACGCTCTCGACGCTTCGTTTCGGCATTCGAGCCAAATCCATCAAGAACACTGCCCGCGTAAATGCTGAACTCTCACCTTTAGAGCTCAAGGGCCTATTAGTGAAAGCCAATCTGGCCAACACGTCGTACCAGAAATACATCACCGCTCTCGAGGCGGAATTGACGATTTGGCGCTCCGGAGGACACGTCGACCAAGCAGAATGGGCTACTTCAATCAAGTCTGGGACATCTGGCGCCTCGCCCGCGACCGCTGCAGCAAAGAAGTCAACCACATCGCCTACTCCTTCCGTATCCTTACCTACTTCCCGCAGCATGACACCTGTGAACCCAGCAATTGAAGGACTTAGGGGAGACTTGGACAGTCGACCACCAACGCCAACCGTTGTCGGATTGGAGAAGGATGAACGAGACGACTTCTTGAGGAGAGAAAATGAGCTCAGCGATTCGCTTGCAGAGAAGGAGTCTGCGCTTGTTGCCGCTGACAAACTTGTCAAGGAGTTACGAGAGGAATTGACCTTCTTGAAGGAGCAGGAGGCGTCGGTTAGCAAGGTTCGGTCTCAGTTACTGTTCCCGGTATTGTACTGATTATTGTCTTTTATCTCTTCCTCTCATTTTAGGAGAACAAGTCGATATCGAGTCAGCTCAATGAACTGAGATTGCAAGTGGAGCGACTTGATTACGACAACAAGGAAGGTGCCATCACCATCGATATTCTCAAGGAGCAGAACCAGGACTCGAGGGCCGAATTAGAAGAGCTTAGGAAGCAAATCTTGGACCTAAAGAGTACCCAGAAAGACGCCATAGCCGAGGACAAGGAGAAGCGCAAACAGGAGAAGATGGCGATGATGATGGCCAAATTTGACACGGTTTGTGATTTTATTTTGTATATTCTTCGATTCTGAGTCTCTGTCTGCTTCGGCTCGTGTCCCTCTTGCTGCGTGCCATTATAGCAGGGAGCCTTTTCCGAGAAGGACGAACAATTACGACAGATACTAACGAAACTAGACAACATAGATGCCGTTGGGTCATTGTCCCCGGATGATCTGACTACGATCAGAAGGCAGTTGTCCGAGGGGCAAAGTATGGTAAGAGAAACGGTGGATAGGCTTAGACAAAGTCAGGAAGAGAACGAGATGGTAACTAGAAGACGTGATGAACTGGAGGCAAGGGTGGCGGCGCTGGAGACTGAATATGAGGAACTCTTAGGTGAGAGTGTTTGGTTGATTAGAAGGTGATCGCGGATCACTCACAGCCATGTTGCGAGGTAGAAAAGACCATTCATGAAGAAGAGACCAGCGATGCCGACCTAGCCGAATCAATAACAGACCTCAAGGTCTGCAGTTTTGGTTTGACCGAAAAGTAGATGGCTTACCTCCTTCTAGACAAAACTCGAGGCTCAGTATGCCGCCAAGCGAGATGCACATTTAAGTGAAGCCTACGATCTCAAACAACAACTTGAGATGAAGGCGAACGAAATACGTAGCTTAAATGCTTCGATCGAGAGCTTGAAGAGTGTCAACGAGGAACTCAAGGTGATGAGGATCCCATTCATTCAAATGTTTGTTTGACTTAAGATGCCCGCGTTGCCACATAGCGTGCTTTCGCCGTGACTTCCGCTGGTATCGAAGGCGGTAAGAACCTGGCAGAAAGTGCGCAGGATCTTGAGCGGACGCGGAAGGCTATCAATGTTCAACTTGCGGAGTTTGACGGCGTCAAGAAATCTCTCATGCGCGATTTGCAAAACCGCTGCGAGAAGGTAGGAAGGAATACATACGTTCCAAATGTATGTTCGACTCTGATATTTCTTTATTTTGTACTTTAGGTGGTGGAGTTGGAAATTCAGCTCGATGAAATCAAAGAGCAGTACAATAATGTGATTCGCAATAGCAACAGCAAGGCTCAACAGAAGAAAATGGCGTTCTTGGAACGCAACCTGGAACAATTGACGTTGGTTCAGAAACAGGTAACATCGCCAGGAGACACTTCTTAGGAGGTGGAAACCCCGTTTACCCGCAGTGCTGATATATTTTGTTGGACAGCTTGTGGATCAGAATTCAACTTTAAAGAAAGAGGCAGGGATCGCCGAGCGCAAATTACTTGCGCGTAACGAGAGGATACAGAATCTGGAAGCGCTGCTTCAGGACGCTGACCGCCGGTTATCAATACAGAACCAGAAGTTCGAGGCTCAACTGCAAGCCGTCAAGGAGCGATTGGATCAGGCTCGAGGTGGGCACAACTTGGCTTAACGCGATTCCTGCGTCGGTGTCTAACATTTTGGGTGTTGGATAGCTCAAAAAACTGCAACATCTTCATCACTCAACTTTGGTCGCATCGCAAAACCGTTGAGAGGCGGAGGTGGAGCTTCTACTTCAACCCCAACGCCGATTACTGGTGGGACAAGCGCCAGTCCCTTGGTTAGAATACAGAATGAGGATGCAGGGTATGTACAATGTGCTTTCTCCTGGCCCTTAATTTCACATCTGTTTTTTTTTTCCTGGCCAGATCTGGTGAGTGTTCATCTCGGGGGTTATTGAAACATAAAATGATAATATGGGATTACAGCGAAACGTGCCTCGTGGTTTTTTAACTCTCGTTGAACCGTGATCTTATATACTTTCTACCCTCGTTTGTATCTTCTCTGACTGTATAGTTTTCAATGAGAATTCAATATGATATTAGGTGAGAAAATGGAAGCCTGTGTTACGTCATTCGAGCGAGGCGGGGACCTAACGAGATCCTAATTTGGAATTGCGCTAAGCCCATTTGGACCCGATGAAACACTGAAAGAACGGAAATATTTTATTGGAGATATTATGTACTTCCGCCAAGTGATTTAATTCCGCGTCCCTTGGTTCACCAACTTTGTTCTCCTCTGCCTGAATGCCTACTGAATCTCCGTCAATGTCCATCTAAGGGTCAACATTGGCCCATATCCTCCGCTCTTTTATCCACACGCCACTCATTTGCTTTCGTCTACTTTGTTAGTCGCGTCCCCCGCGTCCTTAACTCAAAACTCATTTGTTTTTCTTCCTAGCTTTAATACGCTTGCTATCCCTTATATTTTGCATAATTCGTACGTCGCTCGGCCCGTCTAATGGTTTATTTGCGTTCTGATACATTCTCATTCTTAGCGTATAATATGTCTGGTGCCTCTTCCCGAAAGCCCTCCGGGTCTTCGACGCACTCTGCATCCCACTCGCCATCTGGCTCTCCAAGTAGCGTACGCTTTACAACCCTTTCTTCCATGCGATACTCGCTTATATACATCGTCAGCGACAGTCGCGGAGCAGCCTGAATCCTGCCGTTGCCACCATCAATATTTACGGCGCAGGCATGTCCCATTCCAATAGCCAGGGTCGCAACTCGGGATGGCAGGTTGGTCATTGCGTCGTTCGGATAACTTTCAGGTAATTCACTTTAATATAGGTCTGGGGTGCTGCAACTCCTTCGACAAGAAATGTGTCATTATCCTCTGCATCAGGTGACTTACAGCTTTCTCCCGGTGATTCCAACTATCGAGGACCAGTGGGGGAAGGATGGACAGCGTCACGATCTACCATTGGAGCTTGGGACGATGCCAACGAGGGACTTCGGAAAACCGATTTCTCACACATGGTTCATTTTTATGTGGCTAGTACCCATCAGCTGGGCTGATAGTTTGATACAGGAATCGCACACGTCCTTGAATTTACATCACATGAGGCAAGGGAATATTACTGTGACTCAGGCTACTTTTCCAGGACCAAGAACGGTAATCCTTTGTTTCAGACTTCGTTATTATATCTGACGTCTATCACTTTCTAGGATGGCCACGCTGTAGGGTCCAAACGTGGTCAATTTTCGCCTCATCGACATGGTGGCCTTGAGCCAGAGAATAGTAACCCGAAGTTTCCTGCTTCGGTTTCACCTTTCGGAGTAAATGTTCATACAGGTTTGCAGAGCGGTGCCCACAACGTTGCGACTGGTGGATCGTACAGTGGCCAAAAGCTATCCTCTCCAGTGAATGAAGATCTCTCCGTTGCACTTCGTGGCATGGCCGTCGAGGATGACCAACAGAATCATCAACATATGGCTGGTCTACAGTCCATGCTCATGCTCCCTCGTGGCCCTCCCTTACCCCAACCACGCCCATATGCCGGATACCCTGATTACAATCCCTATTATACCGTTCCTACTGGGCGCGAGCCCTATCCCGACTTTTCGTATGGTTATGATGCATACCGCGGACCCACAGATGCCACTATGTACCCATCACCAGGTATCGGCGGTGCATCCCCTGGTAGCCTGTACGCTCCAGCTCTGCCTCAAGGGTTGCATCTGAATTCGGTTCCTGGCATTCGTCGGACCCAGCAGGGCGTTTTTTTTGACTACGGAGCGGCTGCACAACCACGCTCTCAGTTCTATTATCCTCCTCATCAGCCGGTCATGTATTCACCGTCAGCCCATTCTCCCATGACCGCCTCACAGCTCCCTGCGACCCTCGCCAACAAGAAGCGTGAAATGCAGGTTCGTCACAGAATAATATCATATGACTGTGTCCTAAACTCAGTCTTCTATATCAGTATAATATTCAGCAGCACATGCCTTCTCAGAATCTTATGTACGGACCTATGGGATCAACATCACTCCCGCACTCCCAGACATATAATGTTTCTGGTCTAGAATATAATGCCCAAATTCCAGTGATGGCGCCCCGAGTACACTATGGATACAACCCACGTCATGTATATCCACATAATATTCGATCTGCGCGTCGCGGCGGAATTAATGAGTCTTCCCCTGTCATTCGTAGCACTCTTCTGAACGAGTTTCGAAGCAGCAAAGCACGCAAGTGGGAGCTCCGGGTATATTTATATCTCAGCCGTCTGATTTAAGCTAGTCTGACATACTCCAGGACATCTTTGGCTTCATTGTAGAGTTCAGTGGAGATCAGCATGGCTCGCGGTTTATTCAACAAAAGTTGGAAAGTGCAACCACCGAGGACAAACAGAGGGTATTCGACGAGATTGTTCCAGACAACAGTTTACAACTAATTCAGGATCTATTTGGTAATTATGTGAGTGTTCCTAGTCACTCGTTTCTCTCGTCGCATTAACACAATGATGTCTCACTAGGTTATTCAGAAACTCTTTGAGCATGGAACCCAGGTGCAGAAAATTGCTCTTGCAAATACTATGGAAGGGCATGTACTTTCTCTCTCCCTACAAATGTACGGGTGTCGAGTTGTTCAGAAGGCACGTTCGTCCGATCTTTCTTTCATACTTGTGATTGACCTCGTTCTAATAACGATAGGCGATAGAATATATTCTACCCGACCAACAATCCGTATTTGTGAGAGAGCTTGAACGACACGTATTAAGATGTGTCAAAGACTCGAACGCTAATCATGTAGGTAGTTTCCCTTTACTACACGTCTCAGTTGCCGGTGGTGATACTTACCTCTTAGGTGATCCAAAAACTTATCGAGCGAGTATCCCCGGAGCGTCTGAGTTTTGTCAATACTTTCTATGGAACTGTTTACGATCTATCTACACACCCGTACGGCTGTCGTGTCCTCCAGCGATGCCTCGAACATCTTCCAGCGGATCATACGCAGGTGTTGATGGACGAGTTGCACAAGTATACTTTCTACCTAATGCAAGACCAGTTTGGGGTGAGTTTTGGACTCAAGATTTTTCATGGATCGGATTCAATTCTACATTCCAGAACTATGTCATTCAATATGTTCTTGAACATGGCAGACCACAGGATAGGGCGCTTGTGATCTCTAAATTATGTGGACAAGTCCTTCATTTGGCGCGACACAAATTCGCATCTAACGTTGTTGAGAAAGCCCTTATATGCGCCGACGCAAATAGCCGTCAAATGCTCATCGACGAAATAATGACTCCGAAGCAGGAGGGCGTAAACCCTATTATTGCTATGATGAAGGATCAATATGCCAGTAATCGTTGCCTTCACATTCATGTGCCGTATGTTTTCACTGATTTCTCCTGTAGACTATGTTCTTCAGCGTGCTTTAGCACTAGCCAACGGACTGCAGCGAGAAGCCTTGATCAACCAAGTTCGGCCCCAGCTTGCAACTATGCGAAGGTTTTCAAGTGCATACAGCAAGCATCTTAATTCCAGTACGCTTTCCTCGAAATAACTACTGGAGACAAGCTAATGGATATATGAAGTTGAACGACTAGTCGTGAATTATGCTGGACCCTCGCATCAGCGTGTCTCTACCCCCCAATTGGTCGTCATTCCTCCGGATAGTGTTTGAGTCACCGTGCTCATAATTTTCTCTGTTCTACGCAACTACTCCCAGCAAAATATCATTACATCCATATCCAACATTCCATTATAATTTGCAATCAACCCATCATTAAGTTTCGCATTCAAGTCGTGGATTTAAATTTGTCGTATGCACATGGTATTCCTTCGCGTTGGATATATTTCAAATTTGCGTTCTGTTGTCAATTTTATTTCACATACTCTTACTAGTCGTTTTTAGTCGCTCGTCTGTTTACCCACACATATTGCACTCATCATGACTTGGATCCCCGCACCCTCTTTCGCAACTACGCTTAGATGCGCTCGCCGCTCCGAGGTCTGTGACGTGTCGAACTTTCGAAACCAAAGTTGACCAAACATCACTGTTGCCGGACTTACATACTGGCTAACTTTTGTCACCCGACTTTCTGAATCTCTGACTCCTCAACTTATAACTAAAGAATTTTGTAAGTGGACAAATGAACGGCGTAGAGGCTGCCGCTTCGCTTTTTGGTCCAGAGGAGCCAGCATCAGACCCTTTTGCGGCGCTTGGGGAACCCCAGTCTTCCCATGAGGACTCGTTCCCCATAACCGGCGCGTCCTGTGGTGCGACGTCACAACACACAAACACCATCAACGTTGAGAACACTGCAACACTACCTCCATCTCAGGGATACGCTCAGCAAGGGGTTGAGAACTCTAGCTTTAATGTTGGTGGCCATGCGGAAGACTTGGGTGCTGGGAATGGATGGTATACTGAATCGGCATATCATGTTTCGGAGCATGCTTTGGATGGTACGGTCCCATTTGTTGAGACCACCTTACTGTTTCTTACTAGAGCCGTCGCTACCCAACAGAACAGGCTCCGCAGCGTAGTGGTACAGCGTCTGCTAAACAGGATCCTTGCGCACAACCATCTAACTTTGGGACTGCGGCCAATGCCTTGGAATTAGTTTACTATCCGCCTGCTCAGCCTGGGCAAGATTACAAGCCTCCTCCTGCTTACTCTAACTCGACGTACTCGTACTCCACGTCCTCTCAGCCGTCAGGCTCTCAATACACACCTTCGTATTCTGCGTCATTTCAGGCCTCCTATATACAACAGAACATCGATTCCAAGTCGTCAGTTCTGCTCTCAGTATCTCCTCCAGTTCCAGCTCCTGTAGAAGCCATAAATCGTCCCAAAATCTCCAATGCTTACGACCCCCCCTTTCCGACGACGACAAAGTCGAGACGAGGCGTAACCCCACGAACGGGCTTGAGCCAGACACATTCTGGATACACGTCCTACCAAACACTCCCCCCTCCTGCAACATTGGAAGATCCTTTTGCTCCACGGTCAGCCGCACAAGCTCCTCCGCTACGGAATGATGCCGAGCAGGTAGGAATACGGCCGC
This sequence comes from Tricholoma sp. MG77, assembly GCA_003314665.1. Lineage (NCBI taxonomy): Eukaryota > Fungi > Basidiomycota > Agaricomycetes > Agaricales > Tricholomataceae > Tricholoma > Tricholoma sp. MG77. The sequence goes on from QMFE01001345.1 coordinate 13,425, forward strand.
CCAGTGTAAGGGGATATACCAATCATAGCACTTATTTGTCTCATAAGGATGCTGTCATCTCTGGTCCTCCAGCTGACCCGGCGTTAGTTGAGGAATCTCGTGGACAAGTCAACGATTATGGCGGAGTTGTCGACGTACACCCATTAGTCACAGCTCCCTCGGGGACCGTAGAACACCGTGCCCCCGAGTACACCTTCCCCATGCCGCCTACAACAAATCAAGTCCAAGACCTGTATCACCCTATAGCAGTGACTCCTTTCCGAGGTAGTAGTCCCCGAAATCCTCCATCTCCTTTGTCTGGTCAACCGTTGGCGTATGACCAATCTATGCCACATATTCTGGCCAAGAATCCAACCGCGGGATCGACTGACTCCAATGGCTTTGCCACTGAACCTCGGGAATTTTTTTTTGCAGGCCAAAGTGGCGAGCAAGCCACGACGTCAGATGAAACTTGCGCATTTAATTTGGGTTCCTTGAATGGCTTTCGGGATCTACAACCCGGCCCAAATGATATGTACCCGGCAGCGGAAGCAGCCCCTGCTACCCCCACTGTTATCAATGGACAATCTGATGATCTTTACGTTCCTGAATCATACCTCAATGGTTCCTATAGAGAGAAAACATCGTCTCCAAACTCTATAAGATCTTGGACGGGTACTTCAGGAAAGCCCTATTCTTCTGTAAATCAGCATTCCCCTCCTCGTGCCGATGTACTTCGCAACCGCTCTATGTCCAATGGCCCCACGATCCCGCTGGTGTCAACAAGTGTTAAGGATCCGTACGCTCCATCCCAGCACCCCCGACGTCAAAAAAGCGAAACTGATTACGGGAGTTATGGTTACCAACGTGGTCGAGACCCCACGCAAAACTATCCTTCTGCGATAATGGTTGATCATCATTCAGTGCAGGAACTTGTGAAACCATTTCACACACCATATGCACCTTCCCCGTCGCTTTTGGGGGCTAATGACCCCTTGGGGCGCACTGCGGCACGTATCCCGGTCTTTAGCTTTGGCTTTGGTGGGAAATTTGTGACGTGCTTCCACGGAGCGGCTTCATTGAACACTGGATTTGATGTCGCTTTGTCCTCTCGTAATTCCACTGGCGTTCACATTCGTGTGCTGAGACAGCTCATTCCCGAGTCAGCCCTCGATACGTCCACAGTCGTATTCCCAGGGCCTCTATTCTCTGATCCAGGATCTTTGACGAATCTTGTACGAACAGGAACAGCTTCTCAGACAAAAGCAAAGAAAACACAAGCAGTGAAATATCTAGGCGAGAGGATAGATGAGCTTGCCTTGGGCCTCCGCTATCTAAATCCGGATAGCACAGACAGACGGCGGGCGGAAAGCAAGCTTGTTCTTATCAAATTGCTGAAAGTCATGGTCGAACATGATGGACGTTTGACGGGAACGTAAGTAAGACGGAATTCTCCATGTGATATGTTCTCACTAGCTCAGCAGTCCTCAACTTGACACGGCAGTCCGCATTGCCCTACTCCCGCGTCTAGAGGGCACAGATGCTAATGGATCGCTGTCCACGTTCTCTACTCCCGACGATTCCCAAAGCCCTATCGCGGATTTACCGTCTGTTCCGTATTCGGTCCTCAACGCTCCCACGTCACAAGAGATCCCTATATCTGTGGTTAGTCTGAATCCATCATCACTGGATAAAATTCAAGGCTTCCTGCTTCGCGGTGAACGTCGTGAAGCATACCAGTATGCCCTTGATGAGAAATTGTGGGCACACGCAATGGTCATCGCAAGCAGTATTGACAAGGAGGCTTGGAAAGACGTGATTAACGAATTTCTCAAAAATGAACTCAGGCCGAAAAATCCTGTCTCCGGCACTGATAAACCCACTAATGGACGAGAGTGTCTGAGAGTAGCATACAGCTTGTTTTCTGGACAAGGGGCGGCTGCCGGTACTATTCTTCTTAATACATATTACATCTAACTAACTGGGGAGCAGTTCAGGAACTAGTACCTCAAACCGTCCTATCTCACACAAGTCGTTCGCAGCCCCCCTTTGCTTCTCAGGTGACCCCCAGAACGCCAAACTTTGTTGTGCCTTCAGCGACACTCATCCCGGTGGAATCACTTTCCAAATGGGCGGAGACAGCCGCTATGATACTTTCTAGCCCTCTTCCTCAGGAGACTTCGGCCGCTTTAACGAGTCTAGGAGACCAGCTCCTCGCCAATCAATTATTCGAAGCTGCGCATGTGTGGTAAGCTTGACAATCATTCCATTTGTCATTTCTGATTTTTTGTATCAGCTATCTCCTCACACCCCAGACTTCCCCTATTGGTGGCCTTGGTAGTCCTTCTGCGCGCATCATCCTCGTGGGATCTCAGGGCCCGCAATCTTTGCCCACCTTTGCCAAGGATCCCGATCCTCTTATCTTCTCGGAAGTTGTTGAGTTTGCTTTGTCGCTGACTGCACCATCCCGAGGGCAGGACCCTTATCAAGGCCTTCCACATTTACAGCCCTATCGATTCATTCGAGCAATGGCCCTGGCTGAGATTGGTGATATCCAGCTTGCAAGCAGGTGGGTGTCTTACTTGCGCTACCATTATTACATACACCTGATTATCCAACCAATGAAACAGATATTGTGAGGCTATCACAGCAGCAATTGGCCGCGGTTCTCCTTACTTCACACCGGCTCTATTGGATCATTTGAAAGGCCTCTCTGATCGCATTAGCGGTGTAGCGCATGTTGATAAATCGGGTTCATGGATGGGTGCTAAACTAAGTAAACCCAGCCTCGACACAATCGGGGGATGGCTTGAGGGGCGGTTTACCAAATTAGTCACCGGCGACGCCGATACACCAATATTAGGTGACGAAGATAATAAAGCTGAAGATAGAAGCTTTGCAGGGCCTTTTTCTCACTATAGCACTATATCATCCGCCGCTCCTTCTGCACGATCTTCTCCACAACCATCCCTAGCCAACGCCTTACCACCTTCTCGCAGCGGCTCGGCAATAGCATCTTCTATTTATAATCCCCAGATTGATCGCGCATCATCTGCAATGGATTATGTCAAGCCCAAAATCTCTCCAGCTCCTCGCGTCTCGTCTGCTAACCCTGCAACCACAACCTTTCCAAACCCAACTTCCTTCGGACAATCTTTCAGCAACTTCGGCATGCCTAATGAATTCAGCACTAGTGATAACATGATCACTCCCAGGCCTGCCGAATATACTGACGAGGATATCAAGCAAGAACTAAATTGGTGGGGTTCGAGTGCCTATGACGAGAATTCCACTACCCAGACACCAACGGCTTCGACGTTCATGAGGCTGGATGAGAATGCTCTGCCCTCTGCTAATGGTTTTGTCTCTCTAATGGACGATAGCCCATACGCTCCTGCTTCACCTACCGAGGTCACACCGGAAGTTCCTCTAGCAATGGATGATGGTGAAGACCTCGGATTTGGGAATTCCAAGAGGGAGAAGTCGAAATATTCAAAAGACGAACACGAAGGAAACTTGTCTCATACCCCACAGGCTCCTGAACCCACGAGGCCTGAAAACACTGGTTAGCATCATTTACTGCACAGCGCTGTTAAAGAGAGATAAGTAAAAATATTATTTCCAGAATCGAAGCCTGCAGCGAGTGGGTCATGGCTCAGGCGATGGTGGAAGGGAAGCGACTCGACCACACCAGGACCTGTTAAAGCCAGTCTTGGAGAGGAATCTGCGTTTTATTATGACAATGACCTGAAACGCTGGGTCAATAAAAAAGTCAGTGTGATGCTTCTTTTGTTGATATCCAACCAAGCGCTCCCCCCTAGGTTGGTAATACCGAACCTGCCAAAGCTGCGACCCCTCCTCCGCCTTCCAGAGCCCAAACTGCTTCACCAGGCATGTCGGGTGTAAGGCCTTTGGGACCTCCCTCTGATACAAGGCCGCATCCATCACGCCCAGCATCCGCGATTGACCTGAGTACATCGCCTCCAAGCAAGACCGTGATGCGTGTACGATCAAACTTAGCGCCATTACCGGAATCTGCCCCCAGCACGCCGACCGGTTCTCGATCAGTATCAGGTCCGCCACCAGGCCGTCCAAAATCTCAGGCATCGAAACGAAACATTCGGAGTCGTTATGTTGACGTGTTCCAACAGGAAACTGGTGCATAGACATGTGGCATGGAAAACTCTCCAACTTATCCTGCATATTTACTTTCTACTATGTATATATTCTCCTACAAGGTCTTAAATTCGAACAGGACATACAGAACCAACAATCTCATAGATGATCTTTGTACCTCAACATCTAGTTACATCGACAAGTTTGGACTATAAGAAGAGTCTGAATGGATAACCTAAGGTGGTCACAACAATTAATGATCGCATGATAGGGTAAGACATAATATTCCTTACCTCTATTTTTCACCCGGAATAGGGAAACCAGGACAGAGTAGACAATCATGATGACACCAGTCCACAGATACACTTGAAGGCGCTGGCGATGAGGGGAAGTTTGACGTGGAGTGATACTGATGAGCATAAGAAAAGCCGACGCAAGCAGGCCATCTGTAGTACGTACTTTGTCAGCATTATGCAGCGTCTTCGAGATGGAGGTGCTTACAGATAAAGGCGACGACAGAGACTTCCTGACCGTACTGGTTCTGGAAACCTCCAGCAATCCAATTGCCGCCGCCGCCGGTGAACGGTGACGCTCTGATGCGAGTGAACATGTAACCAGAAGTCATCACAAGGGATGTGACGATAGTGACGATGGCCCATGACCAACGACTCTGGAAAATGGGCGCGAGGAAACGAAGCATCAGGATAGAGCCGAGAATACCAGTAGCGATGGAGATCCAACGAGCCCAATCTATGGGATCCCTGTATGGAATCGGAATGGGGGTGTGCTTCGAAAGGTGGTCGGCAAGTGGTCCAGCATCGAATCCACTGCACTGGCGGTAAACGGATGTCGATGTAGCATGGACAAAATCCTCACCTAGAGAAGTCATATTTTGACGGGGATGTTTTTCCATTTGTGGGTGCGCGAGGACCTTCCGTTGCGGAATAGACATAGACAACAGGAGCTGAAGTTAGGCCGAGCTGTGAAGTAGTGTTGTTATAGACTGAGTGTCGGAGATGGAGATGGTAAGACCAGCCAACCTTTTGGAATACCGTTTGTCCGTTGTCGAAATCGAGAGTGGCAAAGAAATGACTGTCTTTATGTGGTTTGGGTGCTGTGGCCCACGCTTTAGCCACGGCGATCCATGACGGTTCAAACTCTCTGTTTACCAATTGTTATAATTGCAAAGATGGAGGGAAGACAGACTAACTTGCATGGTAGACACCTACGTCTTTTGTCTAGTGCAGTGAGGAGGACAGAAGCTGACCAGTCCCGCTTGGGTGAGGTGAGAAGATCAAAGGTGTTGCTGTCGAGGTTTATAACACCATTTCCTGCGACGGCGAGATCAATGAGTTGCTGCTTTGGAGATTTTGAGGCCAGACACCATGGCAAGAATGAAAGAACGAAGAGAGAGAATGTAAATTTCATGGATGTCGTCGACGTGGAACGTTGTAAATGTAATTTCCTAATGGAGGAGACTCAGAGCTGCTTTGACTCAAAGACGCGACTGGCGGCCCAACGCGACGCTCGGGCTCTGCTTTCCTATGCCGCTATGCCTTCTCATGCTCTTCTCCTTCGCCTTTTCCTTTCCCAATCCTTCTTTTCCGTACATGTCGCTCTCAGATACCTTCTACTGTATGCGGACAACATAGGAATCACTTATTATCTCACTGGCAGACTCAAACAGCTGGACATTCATGAACTCCGTGATGTCTGGGGCTTCGTATGGTGAACAGAGCGTTCGTCCTTTAGTGGTCTGTTTTTAATTTCCACAATTTTTAGCCATCTACTTGTCACTAGGCCCTCAAAATCAAGAGCACTTGAGTGTTTTGTTGTAGAAATTGCTCAACGATCAACCCACATTGCAATGATCGTCAGTCTCTTCCTTTACAATACTTGTGCATTGTCTTATCATCTCCTAATCCCAGACGCTGTGGTTCATGCAGGCAGCCCTGAAGGATCTCTCACTCGCCCGCACCGATTCTCAGTCATTTGGGATATGTCAGCGAGTCTTGCACGAGTGCCATGAAATCATATTCGGCGACATTCCGCTACCCTCCACAGCGCCATATTCTGCTCTGAGTCTACCTTCTCAACCCCGTTTTCCTCGAACCAGAGTGAGGCACAATGTCGAACCAGCCTTGGTCGGCATCGGACTCGTTCTCGCCGGAGCTCTAGGCATGCCCTTGTTGACCGAAGCTGTTGGTCATGTACCCATCGAGCAAGGACGTGCAGAGGAAGGCATGAATATCAGGAGTGTTGAAACCCTGGATAATGAGACAACAGCTGATCGCAACTCTACCCGGGATCTCCAAAATGTCGACGATGATGACGAAGGAGATGTCAATGACGACCGGGATACAGATGAGGTAGCTCCTGCTGCTTCTGTTCCACATGATGCCACGACTAGAACCCGACCCGGTGTACTAACGCGTCGCCGGACGGTAGGGGCTGCCCAGACCGTTCCCGCTTTACCTCTCCATCTACGAACAATCCGACGGCCACGAGCATCAGATGATCCCCTGGGCCAGCTCGATACGGATCATGTCGTCATTCCATACCTTTCTTCCCCTTCCATTTCGTCAGCTCGACCAGCACCACGCTCTGCCACTGTAAACCTCGCAGATGCGTTATTAGAAACGTATGACAGTGAGTCTCAACTACAACTCCTTCGAAGTCACTATTGTCGTTCCGAGGTATGCTTAAATTTCTGTGGATTAATATTATTATATCCTGTGAGTTGATGTTGTTTGAATAGGTCCAATTTCTACTTACGTTAGAGAGTATCTCTAATCGATTATTGGTCGTGCCTCGACCAGCTCGTGTAAGTGCCCTTAGAGCTGAGTTGACAGCCCTAAATCATAAACTGCCAGCCGAGGTAGATATTAACTTATCTCTGATCTGAATTCTTCTTACTAATGGGCTGCACTTCATGTCAGGTCTGTATGCCTATGTGGTGTCCATCGTCGGATTATCCCAAGCATCGCGGTGGTGTCCCTCAACCTCATCATCGAATAGTTCGGATACCTCCTGGAGAGAGTGTTGTTTTAAACTCGGCAGAACGAGCCCCTTACCTGTTGCTTATCGAGATCTTGAACGAGGATTTAGATTTTGATCCAAGAAAACGAAGCAACAAAGAGGTTTTGAAGAAGATTATAATAAAGGAGCACGAACGAAAGAGTGCTTCAAGAGACTTGGTTTCCTTCAACACACTCCCCGCCACCCAGCACGGAACCAGATCGTTATCTGCGAACGGACCCGACGTGGGGCGCACAATCCCCGTAATCCCTCCTGTCGTTATACCTCCTACGTCGACCTCAAACTCCACCTTCCCCACAGAAGACGAAGAGATTGATTTAGTGGAACAATTATATGGCTCAGATCAATCACTTCGTACCCGACCAATCGACTTGTCTGATTCCATTGTACTGCCACCCGCGCCAAAGAATAAGGAACTGGACATGGCGGCCTGGTCACGATCATCTTCATTTCCCTCAACTCCGTTGATGGATGACATTCCATCCTCTTCTCGTTTACCTTCTGCTCTACCATTGTCCGCCGTCCCCGATCATTCAATTAATGGGAATTTCCCACAATCAGCGTTTCAAACAAAGGAATCTTTCACAGATGACCAAGCAACCCCCATCCTTTCTCTGGATGAGTATTCCGAACGAATGCGTACCGCCGCGATCATGCTCGCTCAACTAAACGCTAGCCTAGCCCGGGAACCAGCCTCTCAAAACGCAAAAGTTAATCGACAGACAAGCCCATTGCAGGTCGGCTCGAGCTGGATGCCGGGTTCTGGCCAGCTCAATGGCATGGTACAGCAGTCTGGAACAGAGCTTGCGTTACTCGATAGTCCACAGCAGGCATCAGGTCGATTAAGACTTCAACACGCCGAAGCTTCTGCGATTCGGGATCGCATAATGAAGGAGATGTTAGCACTAGAAGAAGAACGAATGGCACGTATGCGAGAAAATAGTGATGTTGAGGGCACCATGAACATTGGTGATGTCAGCAACAGCCTGAAGACTGCAGAGGATGAGAACATTATCCGACACGAACTTAACAAGGCCGACCCATCTGCTGTCGTCTTCAGTGAATCGTGGGCGGCTAAGAAGGTGCTGACAACCCATTAGCTCTCTTATTACTGATCGTCTTACTCGGAATAGAGTCGCATTCGACAAAGTTCTCCCTATGGCCATTTAGGTATTTATCCTCAACTTCTATGTAATATTTCTCATCGGCTTCGCGCAGCTAATTGGGACTGTGTCTCGGTTATTGTTAAAACTGGCGGTGATCTTCGACAAGAACAACTCGCTGTTCAATTAATACAAGAATTCCAACGGATATGGGAAGAAGAAAACTGTTCATGTTGGGTCCGATAGTAAGTAGTTATTTTGGATGCATGTGTAGGCCTACAAGAGGTTTTCCTTGCCAGTTTTCGTATCCTAATTACAGGAGGCACGTCTGGATTAGTTGAAACTATAACCGACGCTGTATCGATCCACTCTATTAAGAAAGCAGAGTATGCACGCCGCATCACTGAAGGTCGATTTGGCCATGTTACACTCCTGGATCATTTTAAATCTGTGCGTCCGAGTCCTTATGTATCTATGAATCTCTCATGATGTCAAATCAAAAGACGTATGGCCACCCAACTTCGGCAAAATTTGCTAGGGCGCAGCGAAACTTCGCTAAATCGTTAGCGGGTATATCTTTCGCCAATTTTCACATTCTATTTGACTCTACCTTTAACAGGGTATTCTCTTGTCACGTATCTTCTCCAGGTTAAAGATCGTCACAACGGAAATATTCTGCTAGACCGTGACGGACATCTGATACATATTGATTTCGGTTTTATTCTTAGTAATACTCCAGGAAACATAGGATTTGAGGCTGCACCCTTCAAGTTGCCACCTGAATATCTTGATGTACTCGGAGGCGTTGATGCTCCGGCGTTTCTTGAATTCAGGCGCCTCTTCCGGCAAGGTTTTGAGGCATCACGAAAACACTGCGACAGGATAATTAGTTTGTCTTCGCGCTGCTTTCTTATGACATACTGATTTATCTGTTCATTAGCTTTGGTGGAGCTGATGCAAAAAGGTCCAAGATTTCTCGGTCGCTTACTCTGCCTAACAGATTCCTGTCCTAGATTCCAACCTCCCATGTTTTGCTGCATTTGGGATACAGACTGCAAATCAGCTTCGGGATCGCTTTCAACCAGCGCTGACGCATTCCCTGGTTGGCGGTTACGTGGATCGGTTGATAGACAGTTCCTTGGGTTCACACTGGACACGATTATACGATTCCGTAAGCCTTGTTCGATCGACCGTTATACATCTAACCCCACCTCAACAGTATCAATATTACTCTCAGTCAATTCTATGAACTTGCCACATGATAACATTCACTGCCAGTAGCTTCGTGGTTTAGAATCCTGCTTCCTATTGTCCTCATGACTAAGCTACGTCATATATGCACCATAGAGCACTATCTAAACATTTCATCGTACTTTTTCAAGCACGAGTACCAGTCATAGTCTAAACGAAGAGATCAGTTAGCCCCCTTGTAAACTTTTGACAAATTGGGCTTACCGAAATTCTGTGTGATATCACACCAACATTTTCCCTTGGAGTGAGCAGGTTCTTGAGGACAGTGTTGGAAAGGCTCATGTCGATACCCTGCTCCTACCATGTGAATAAAAATAAGTAATAACCATGGGATGATCGGACCTATGTCATTAAAGAAATGCTAGAACATCTTGTCGGTTACGTTCGGAGAAGGTGGAAGAGGGGTCGCTCACTATTTGATCCTTCTTCGCGAAGAGTGCTGCACCGATGCTATGCACTGGAGCATCACCCCAACGCTGTATACAACCAAAGAAAGGTGAAAATAGTTATTAAACTTATGGCAGTCTTTACCTCGTAATAGAAACCACCTTTTTGGTCAAGGTAGTCAAAGTACTTGGAGTAAGCTTCACCGCGCCAGAGATCTAGGTCAGCTATCTCGAAATTACTCCAAACTATTGCAGTGATCAGTCGTGGAAGATAAAAGACAAAGTTATGTGACGCACAGTGGCACCGATTATATGTTTTGCCACCATCATCAGATATAAAAGACATTGCGTTGTCGGCCGAGATCAAACCAGGATTCGCCGCAATAAAATCTATAAACAGAGCATTGATTTAGTACGGAACGAATTATGCCTCGACATGCAGTTACACACCTCTAACTGCGTCCCAAAGCGTTGGAATGGTTTCAGGATATTCATAAAGGGAGATAGTGAAGCCTGCAGAGGTTGGTGGGTTTCTGTCATACAGACAATATCAGATAAACGGACCATAAACTTTTTTTTGATCTTGCATGATCAAGAATGGATCATAATCAATGTCGCAAAAATACTTAACGTTCGGCCTCGATGAAGATTAGAGCGAGAATTGTAAGACAGTTTACACAACTCACTCAACCCTATAGACAATCAGTCGCGAGGAAGACGCTCAATAAGTGGTATGGATACCTCCAATAATATTTGTATGGCTTAAGAAGCTCGTGCCTATAAAAGAACTTCATAAATCGACAGGTTTAGTACGAGCAAACATTGAAGACGTAAAAACATACTCCAGAGTTGAAGCGACACATATTCCGATATCTGGAAACGTTGAACAAACTATCTCAACCTTTACGGGAATGACACGTACGGAAGGCTCCCTTTTATAATTATAAGCATTAACTGACATACACCAGATAAGGGCAGATAATATACCTCCATATATGACTCCATTCTTCGCCATGCTGTCACGAGCGGCAGATGCCTTCGTCTCATTAATCCAGGATGGTTGTGTCCAGTGATCGTCGGTTATATGCCCAAACTGAACAGTCGCATCGGTGAGAGCAGTTACCCGCCTGCAAACATCGAGCTTGGGTTAGACGTTTCCAAACGGACGTGCAAAAGAACTACTTCTTAAAGCCTTCCTCAAAAGGCTCCTCGTTGAGAAACACGTAGGGGTATTGAAACTTTTTGTTGAATCGGTCTTCCATCTGCTTTACACTAGTGACAACGCCATTCAAGTCACCGTTGCGAGCTGGAAGATCAACTGGCCTATCAATGGTATTTACGGGACTATTCACGGTTGCATACCGAGTATAACAAAAGCGGCATTCGCCTTACGCTCTGGAGGGGATGTCTTGTTATGTTTGTAGTACTCGTCAGGAACAGGTTCTTTGTAAGGTGGTACCCGGGACTTGGAGCCCGTAATCTTGTTTGTAAGATTAGAAAGGGAGGTAGCCCGGCCATAGCCTTCGTGCGAGAAGCTTAGCATGTAGTGTAGACTGATCTGTGAACGCGGTTGGTGGTGTATGACGCCACTAAATAGCCTGAGATAGACCTACGATAATGGCCAGCGCAAGCACCAAGTAACGCATTTGCGTCATCATGATGAATTGGAAACTAGATGACGAGGAAAAAGAGAAAACGAAAGCCTGACAAAAATTGCGAACACTCGCCGAAAGGTTGGAGTCGAAACACGTGTCACTGGTAACTCGAATGATCGGACTCCTCAGGCTACAACGACCGCTCAGCTTTCAAATAGCATTTTGCCAGTGACTATTCATTTTGATCTAGAACATTTATACCACGACTACTACAACCTGCAGTACCACTAAAGGTTGCTTGACAACATGCTTTTATTAGGGGGCCCATATGTTTATTCAAATAAATCTTCGTATCGTCTTGTGCATGAGTTGGGCGCATAATCTGCTCACTAGTCTGAGACACACTATCCTGGCGTCCAGAAGTCACTCACCAATGCTATCATTCGGGTCACAAGAACAACGTCCTTTATACCAGGCATCGCCTAATGGACAATGTTGAAAAGGATTATGCCTATATCCGATGTCATGGAAAAAATGAATTTCATCCCTCCTGGCAAACAGGGATGCAGCAATACTGTGGACAGGTGCATCACCCCAACGCTGTCAGGAATAACACTCTGGTAATTACGACGTTCTCAACAGCAATATGTTCACGTACTTCGTAGTAAAAGCCTCCTCTTGCGTCCAAATGTTCGAAAAATGCTTGATACGCCTCACCACGCCAAAAATCCATATCGGCAATTTCGAAGTTGCTCCAAACTGTATTTATAAAGGTCATACATGGTAACATGTGCCAAAATATTGCTTACAATGGCAAAGATTGTAACTCTCGCCTCCATCATCGGATAAGAAGCGCATGGAATTTTGAGGTTGTACATATTGTGGGTGTTCAACCAGAAATTCTGCGAAACATTAACGTTGCAGCCTTAAAAAACATGAACTCGATGACTGTGACCTTTAACCGTGGACCACAAAGTGAGCACCGTAGGCTCCCACTCTATCATCGAAATTGTAAATCCTGAAAAAGACCACTGTTCAGGCTTGCGGGAAAGGTAATCTAGGAAAGCCCAACCATATATCTTATTGTTTTCTTCCATATAGAGAAAAGGGTCATAAGTAACGTCACAGAAGAATCTGACGTCAGGCCTGCAAATTATCCAGCCAAAAAACAAGATACCATTATCAAAGGACGTACTCGACCCTTCGGCAGGTTTTAGCAATTGTCATGAACGAGGCGGCGTCAAGCACTGACCTCCAATAATAACGATATGGTCGCAAAAGTTCGTGATGAAAGAAGAACTTCAAATTCGTATTAGCAATTCTGCTACCCATTTTGATGACTTACACCCGAGTTAAAGCGACACATATTCCGATAGCTAGAGTTTACCACAGGTTAGCTGCAACTCCCCCCCTTCGGCGCATGGATCTGAAACGCACGATATACTGCCTTGTCTAATGCTTTATCGCTGGCAAAAATACAATGTTTTCCAGACTCACTTGCATAAATTATACCTTGCCACATCAATCTAAAGCGTCCTTCTTTAGCACGATCTTCATCAATCCAATCCGGCTGGTGCCAGTGATCTCTCGGAATCTGACCAAAAGTTATTGGAGCAAGGGACAGTACATTGACGCGTCTGTTGATGCATAAAATAACCGAGCGGTAGTGGAGGACACGATACTTACTTTTTAAAATCCTCGGTAAATGGTTCATCATTGAGTAGAACCCAGGGATAACTGTGCTTTCTATTAAACCTATCCTCTACCTGTTGCATGCTAGAGAGGACGCCAGGGAGGTCACTGTTTCTGCAGAGGAAAACAAACGTTGCATTTGCTTTATGCGTGGATGTCACATTTAGCCTTGAACCTTGTGCAACTCCCGACGGAACAAAGATTTCATCGAGCCCGACCGAAGGTGCAGGAATGAGCCTACGTATTTCGCCAAAGTCACACGAGAGCCTCCAATACCCGTTCAGGGTAACGGTAAGGATCAGCTAACGTGTTTTGAGCCTGCACGAGTTTATACGAAGCCTTTGAGTAACTCACAGCTGCGATGAAAATGACAACAGTAAATCGTCTTGGTGGAATCATTGCTGAGCGAGTACTTAGACAAGCGAAAAAGTCTCAAGCCTCAGACTCAATTGCGACATCGATCTAAAGATAAACATTTACTGATGAGCATGGACGACATAGCTACGGCCTATAAATGGCCCTAGCCACCATTCATAACGAGTAGATTCAGAGTAAGAATTGTCGAGGACTGGCAGATTTCCATATTTATCGTCAAGTGGGAGAGGTGGTAAGGGTAATTATTTTAGACCGCCCGTAGTAAACGCGTTGGTTTGTAGGTATTTGGTCCCAACTTTTTTACTGCACTACGAGCACTGACCTGTCTGTCATGGGGTCCGCTCTGCATGCCGAGAACGAGGTGCCCGTCGACCTGCATGCCCCAATTTCTCCACTTCCGTTGAAATCCTCTCACTTCAACCCCCTCTCCCCGTTTACTGATGCTTACAATCGTTTTGCACGATGGAGAGCAGACCTTGGTTTGCCACACCCCGGTACCGTCGAAAATCTGCAGAAGGAAGTCAAAGGTCCGTACAGCATTGGACGTCGCGCGGGAATTACACTTACATGTCTTGCACTCTCAGCTACTCACTTGTCTAACTACATCTTTGATGGAGCTCGCGCAGATTTGACTAAAAGTCTGTCAGCAAATCCTCTTTTTCAAGTCACGCACTCGTTTGCTTTGGGCTCCCAAACACTACCGTCGTCTTACAACTTCGGTGCAATCTTTGCTAACCAGAAGGTGCCTTCAGAATTCTATATTTGGATGTTCGTCTGATTATGCGTCACCCAAGATTTTCCTTCAAGGAGGGGTAGATCATGATGCCAACGTTAACGCGCGGTTGAACTATGGGTGGACTCTTAACCACGTTACCAAGTTCCAAGCACAGGCAAGCTCGCCACGTTCCCATGATCCATACTCTCTGTAACTGTTACATTTGCTTCCAGTTCTCATCGCAGGCTACGCAGAACATGGTGCAAGTGGAGCATGACTACCAGGGCCAAGACTTCAGCATCAATGCCAAGGCTGTCAACCCATGGCCAATTGACTTCACCGGTATATTTGTTGGCAGCTACCTACAGTCGTTCACCAAGAACATTGCTCTCGGCCTTGAGGCACTCTACCAAAGACCCTCCCCAGATCTCTCAGAATTTACAACTTCGTACCTTGCCAAATACACAAGCACCGACAACAATTGGATTGCAACCGCGCAGTTCCAGACTGCTGGCATTCTGCAAGCTACCTATTGGCAGAAACTGAGTGAGAAGGTGGATGTTGCAGCAGATTTGCAGCTCATTGCAGCTCCTGCACGGAGAGATGCAATTGCTACCATCGGAGCAAAATATGATTTGCGCCTCGCGACGTTTAGGGCACAGGTTGACTCAACCGGAAAAGTTTCCGCTCTACTGGAGCAACGATTCACACCGGCCTTCGCCTTCTTGGTGTCTGGAGAAATTGACCACTTCAAGGTGCAATGGTTTTCCTTCCTCACATATTGAATTCACTAACGCTGGTGCCGCCGACCTAGAATGCTGCCAAAGTAGGGGTTGGTGTGATGATTGAGAGTACGACGTTGACACCAGAGGAGATGGGCATGCCACCGCAACCATAATTACCCTTTCATAACTTATATACATTTTAGAGCATTATAGCTGTCGGTGTCAGACCGCTGAATGTTAGTCGAGATGGTGAAATTAAATAAGAAACTATATTTTCACCTAAAGATAATGTTAAATTTTAATATCATCCCGTTGACCGCCGCGCGCCCAAGCGGAGGATCTTATTACGACCTTGAATGGAGTCTTCATTCCAGGCCTCAGTGCTCAGCCTTCAAACCTTGGGATCTAGCGATGCCATAGAGCAGAGCTCTGACAGAACTAGAATTGGGCGGTATGTGCTATAGAAAGCCTGGAAGCTACTAGTACTTTTGAGGACAGAGGGACAGAGGGGTCCTGGGGCGGCGGGGAAGCGGGGAAACACTGCACCCGGCTGTGATACCGATGCGTCAAATATTCGAGCCACAGAGAAAGGGCAGTGTGGGCCACAATGAGAAGGGCGGAAAACCGCTGTTCCGCATGGGCGGGGGCCAGAATATCATACTACCGCTCAACTACATACTTTTAACCCAGTCGATTTGCAAATACACAGTAGCACTAGCACTGTGTTGCACATCTACTAACTACCTACACTGACATGAGTGTCCTGGGCCATCAAGTTCCGCTAATCGAACTTCGCAATATCTCGTGTTCCAAAGACTCAGCCCAATTCGTGTTCAAGGACGTGAATCTTGCCATTAACCAAGGTCTTCAACCCAGAACTTTTTCTTTCTTCGTGAATTCTGACTTCAAGCCCACCAGGCGATATCGTGGTACTCCGGGGGAAAAGCGGGTCGGGTAAAACGACTCTCCTGAAGTGTATTGCCCATCTCATCCTATATGGGGGAGATATTCTCTATCATGGAAGGTGAGGGATACCGCAGTCCTATTATTCTTATGGTTGACGGTCTATTAGTCCTCCCGGTAAATATGGTTGGTATTTGCTTTATCTCTCAAAGGAATACAGGCCATGCCACTGCAACCTTGCAATTAGGAATACCCTATTACAGGACTCGAGTTCTATACGTGCCGCAAAGACCGTCACTCCTCCCTGGGTCGCCACAGGACTTTTTATTAGCACTGTCCTCCCTTGATGCGCACAAGAAAGCCCAGAGTTCACAAAAATTTGGGCGAATAATTGACATAGCGAGGGGGTGGGGTGTCGATTCTCAGCTTTGGGATCGAGAATGGTCAAATCTGAGTGGAGGCGAGGCTCAAAGAATTGCGTTGGCTACTGCAATTGGACTAGGCACGGCAGAGATAATCCTGCTCGATGGTACGCTGCACTCCCATATTGGCATTGTTCCTCAATGCTAGCGTATCCCAGAACCGACTTCTGCTTTGGATTCCGTATCCTGCGCTGCAGTAGAGAAAACTATGACCAACGAAATTCAATCCATCGACAGTCCGTTGAAAGCTATTGTATGGATAACACACTCCGACGAACAAGGCAGTCGGGTTGGAACTAGGTTCATTCAGATTACTGCGGCTGGTTGTTTCGAAGATCCAATACCACTCGTGTAGTAGGATAAGGGGACAAGGATTGAGATAGTGCTGCACAGTAGGAACTTACAATGATTAATGAGTGATGGCACAGCTATGGGTTAGGATAATTAATTAAACTTGTCGATACATATGTCAATGAATATGTGAAGAATCGATACAACTGCGAATAAAAATTGCCCATGCCGAGATTCGAACTCGAGACCCTTGCATACCACAAATGGCCAGTTTACCCTCATAAGTACAATGCTCTACCGCTGAGCTACACGGGCTAGCTCTGAAGTAGCAACCAAGGGATCAATGGGGGATGACTTATAGACTGCAGACATACAGAGATAACTTATCATTGTACATATTGCATCATGTGTTATCGTCTCCCTTTTCGATTCTACCAGAGATTGTCTCCACCATCCTCAGAGTAAGCGAAAGTTTACTCCATAATGTCTCGTATATCTCAGTGTTCTGGTTGCGTAGCATACCCTCAACCTCAGCGCGTAGGTCGTCAATCAAGGGTTTAACGCTGGTATGAACGACATCCAGCAGAGGCTCCTCAATCAGATCGAGAACATAATTCTGTGTGGGAATACGTGGTGAGCGAGGGGGTGAGGGCGGGTGGGCAACATGTGCCACAAGGGCAGCTTGAAGCGCTTCGATTGTGCAGCGGTCTTTCTCCCTCTCGGTTACGTAGTCCTGAAATTGCTTTTCCAGCTGTTGAGTTAGAAGCAAAATTAAACAGTTAAGCACTCGACGATCTGCTAACAACTTACCGAGATATACTCTTTTCTTGACTCTTCAAGTTCGTGTTCTAACGTTGCTGTTTCTGTTTCTTGTGCATTTGCTCGAAGAAGAAGGGCTCCCATCTCTTCCGCCAATTCGGCCACTTCACCCCCCATCCTTTTTACTTCCTGGTCGGCCTTATCATAGAGATCGCTTGGCCCACCTGATGTATCTTTTACAGCTGATGCAATCTCTTCGACGTTGCCTTCTATATAGGCCTTCATCTCCTGCATCAACTCTTGGCTGTGTTCCGTTAAATCATTCTCGAAAGAAGAAAAACGATCTTCGAGACTCAGAAGTTTGTCCCGTAATGCATCCATCTCGTCAGTTGCAACAGATGGCGACGGATGCCCTGCATCCGAAACGCGACGTCGTTTAAGAGGGGGTGCGGAACCCACTGGAAGGTCAACGTCCATAGACATGGTGCCGTCTTCTGCGGTCGATTTACGACCCCGAATGTCATTTAGTACTCGATTCATCTCGGTCGCCGTGTTCTTCAGCTCTTCAACATACTTGATCATCTCTTGATATTTTTCGACTTCTCCATCTTCTGTTTCAATACTTGGACCGATTGGCCAACTGTTTAACTTGGTCAAACGGAAGATCTTTTCCTCCATCAACTTCTTTATCTCCTCACGTTGAGATTCTAACTTAGTTAACTCTGCGGATAGGATCTCTTTATCTTCGTCGGGAAGACTAGGCATTCGTAAAGTTTCCATGAGACGGCGACAATCAGCGATGTCTTCCTCGACTTTCGTATACTCGTTGCGGGTTTGCACGGAGTCAGCCAAAAGCCTAAATGGATATATAAGTAGAAGGTGTTGTGCATAAACAGTCGCCTTACTTGATCCTATCACCCCATATTACGCGAAGTTCCTCGACCGTAGATTGAGGCGGAGAAGGATTGCGTTTCTTTGACAAAAACGATGGCGCGATGGGAAGGGGAGGCGGTGGCGGTAATGGGCATTCAGTGCGAGGTGGGGGAGGCGTCCGCATTGGGGGCTCAATTCGGGGTGGAGGTGGCGGCAATTGGGGGTCAGTTCGTGATGGAGGCGGTGTTGAGGAGGGGGGCATAGAGGATGGAGGCTTTGGTGAAACGAGGCTTTGAGGAGTTGTAGTCAAAGTAGAGTCAGCACGTCTTTTCTCATCCTGACCCAGTTCCTTTCCGTGCGAATAATCGTGACTTCGCTGCTGGCGTCTCCCATGATCATCATGATCGTCGTGAGTTCTACGAGAACTGTCGGAGTATCGTGGGGAAGGGGAACGTCTATCTGATCTATATCGCGAGGAAGTTCTGTAACGTGATGGGGTTCCGTCACTTCCCATCGAGCGGGTCTTATAATCTGGTGTTTGTGGTCTCTCGGGGGGAGGAGAACGCCACCCTCGATCCCTAGACCGGCGGGGAGGCGGCACAGTGGGCAGAAGGTTGTCCCACTCAGGATCGTCTGGATGAACAAACGCACACTGCTCTGACGTCCTTGAGCAACCGTATCCTGACCACGGCTTCCCGTCAGAATCAAAATGCTATTTGAACGATGTGCATAAGAAACTTTGCTCGGGTGCCGCCGCGAAGGTTGCAAAACGTACAAAACATCGTTTAGGTACCTTGCGCATATTATTTTCCTTTCTTTGGCTAAATGTCCAGAGAAATTCGGTCGGACTCACACAGAGAGCATCGACGTCTCAGAGAAAATAAAAGTACGAGGCGAACAATGAGGCTCGTGGCTGTGCTTATGCTACAAAGTGGTAAAAGTTGACGTTCAATAACATCTTTCAGAAAGATATATTTCAACAACGATCTCAACAACCACTCCGTAGCACTTCTAATCTTCCCAGATATTGACAATCTCTGACTGGTGTGTCATGACGGCCACGTCTTTCCGAATTGGGTTAACTCGAGGGTAAACAAACTGTAGCAAAAGTATTAGCATTAAAGGAAGGATGAGCAAGCTAACATACCCCTTGATTATATTCATTCATCACTTCTGCGGCGATGATCTCCTTGTCCTTCAATAAAGTTTGAAACGCATACGTCATTGCATTCAACTAGGTAGAAGTTAGTCCAAGAAAGCAAATCTATACATAAAATTACCTGTATTCCAACAATGCTCATGATAATAAGCATCAGCACCCAATTAGATGGGCCAGTGGCCATCCACAGAAGGGCATGAGCTGGTGAGTAAACAGTGAAGAGGACAATTTCTAGCTCTCCCGGTGTCCACACCTCTAACTGCTGTAAACGCAACGATCTCCCAGGAATATCTCTAGGAGATGCAGAGTGTTGCATTCCGAACAGAAATCGCCACGAATAAGTGAATGTGTGCCACACACCAGAACGGAAACTGGAGACAAGTGAAGGGGGTTCTAATGGTTCAAAGTCTAATTGAGCGGATACAAAGCGAGCATTTGGGGACGAGACGGGGTCAGATTGGCGATGGAGGCGGTACAGTTTGATTCGGGTGAATAGGTAAGATGTGTTGAGAAGAGAACCAGCAATCAGAATGGTTGACACTAAGATTGTCTAACGGAAAAGACTCAGCATATTATATAATGTGAAGGAAGGCAGGGTCTAACCCAGTCAAACCAGGGTTCACCTTCACCTTCTCTGTACATGTCTTCCCATCCCAGATCTGAATCAGGCACTTTCCGTATTCGACTCACGCGCACGGAAAGATGGAATAAATGCATGATTCCTCCTAGAATTCGAGCAGAAATTTTGGGAGGTGGTAAGGGGACATTGTGAGGGAAAAGAGAAATCTCGAAAGCGATAGTAGAAGGAATAGAGGAAATCCTGGGAGCAAATTTGTGTCAGGGGAAACATCGTGAAGAAGCCGGAGAAAAACACCTTTCAATTATGCCCTTCTTACGGATGACTGCTCGTTTCACCGGAGTGGCAGCAACAGATCCACCGACACCAGTGCTCTTTCGTTTATTTTGGAGTAGTGTAGGATAAGGTGGAGGTCTTCTCGAGCGTGCGGCTTCCCAATCAAAAGGGATGGAGGAAGAAATGGAAGGGGTGGAGGCTGGAGAACGATAATGACCCAATGAGACACGGCTATTTGGAGTAGAAGGAAGGCCAGGTGAACTGGCAGCAGAGTTTGTTGCGGAGGACAAATGGGGACTCCTAGGAGAAGGCGCAGCAGTATTGGTGGTCGCATTGTTCGTTTGTGCCAGACGACGAAGAGCCATTGTGGTGAGAGCGCGGTGGCGTAAACTTGAACGCGACTCGTGTTATTCTGTCCACGTGACCTCCATCAACACGTGTATGTACACGTGCTGGTTGGACAATGGAAATGGTAAAAAAAAAAAGGGAAAGGACTTTTAGTGTTACCCTGCTTTCAACCATCATCTCCCTTTATCCATTCCCTCTGATTTTTGCGTTACCTCTTCCACTCAACATTGCATTCCGCACTTCCCAGTGTTTGCTCTTCAACCACGTCGATCCTCCGTCC
>QMFE01001356.1:0-12852 GCA_003314665.1 Tricholoma sp. MG77
TAAAGCCACCATTAGTTGGTTCATTTGTAATGGTCCAAATACACTGAAGGCCCTGGTCCCCCACCGGGGTCGTTTACTGGGGTCGTTCACTGGGGTCATTTACCGGGGTCATTTACCGGGGTCGTTCACCAAGTCTCTTACCGGGGTTGTTTACCAGGGTCTCTCACCAGGGTTGTTCACCGGGGTATTCTGCTACGGCTTTTCTCACGAAACTTTTTAATGTAAAATCTTTCAAGCAAGTCCATTTGCTTGGGGAAGGTGGCCGAAAAAAGCCTCTCACCCAGGTCCCCCACCGGGGTTGTTCACTGGGGTATTCTGCTACAGGCTTTTCTCACCAAACACCGGGGTCGTTCACCAGGGTCGTTCACCAGGTCTTTCACCGGGGTCGTTTACCAGGGTCTCTTACCAGGGTTGCTCACCGGGGTATTCTGCTACAGGCTTTTCTCACCAAACACCAGGGTCATTTACTGGGGTCTCTTACCGGGGTTGCTCACTGGGGTATTCTGCTACAGGCTTTTCCCACCAAATTTTTTGATGTAAAATCTTTCGAGCAAGAGTCCATTTGTTTGGGGAAGGTGGCTGAAAAAGCATTGTCTGTCTGTTGGGCCAAATGTTATTCACGATCTTCATCACTTTGGGCTCAAAGCCCATGTCAAACATACCATCAGCCTTGTCAAGAACATAAGAAACTTGTTTGAGGTTGGTGACATGGCCTGAATTAGCTGTCAGATCAGCCTGGAGTAGTCATTTGTTTTACCGGGGTCATTTTTCATGGAGCTTTAGTTCCGGGTTTCTGCCTGGGCCATTTTTGATACTGTTTTTGCACATTCAAGAGCCAATGGCTTTTATATTTGTTTAGCAAGCAGCCACTGTTCTCTACCTGTTAATATTGCCATCGTACGACACAGAGACTGCCAGGGTATTTACATGAAATTGAATCAGCTACCTATTTTACAGTCTGCAATATATAAATGGCTAATGTATGTCGGTATATCTGTCAACAAGCTAAATGAATGACAAGGGAAAGAAATGGAAGCATGTCCAGAAATCAAACCTTCATTGTTTTCCCTTCATTGTACCCCTAGCTGACCTCCTCAGCGCTGGGCCCTTGGGAAGTTTGACAGGTTCCCCAGATGATGCCACCAGTGGCACAACTTGGCTGGGAAAGGCGTCCATGCTACTCAATGTTGTCAGCGGGCTCAGAGGATCACCCCAAGGTGAAATGGGAGAAGGGCGAGCTGTATGCATAACGGGTACAAAAGCGAGTGTTGGAGTATGGGGCAAAAGGCCATCTGAGGGGTTGGGTACCTGCTCTGGTACCGGGGCAATCAGCAAATCCAGTTCTGAAGACAGCACTTGGGGATCCTGAAGTGCTGTGGCAGCAGGGGGACCTGGTGTGCGCCCATTGAGTACATGCTCTGCTTGAGGTAGGCCGGCAGGAGCGAGAGTTCAGGGATGGGGTGAAAGGCCAGCCGAGGCTGCTGGATGTGGGTGCTGAACCCTGGTGACTTCAACCTGGTGTTCTGGGGGCGATGCCAGCGGTTGGGCCAAGGCAGGATGAGGAGGCGAGAGGACAAACAATTGCCCGACCTGCACCTCATGGTAGGTCCTTGTACTGACAGGTGGCGGGTATACCGGAGGGGTGGTTTCTGTGTGCTGTCGTTCTCATTGCAATATGTTTGCCACTTCTCTCCATTGAGCATCCAGGGAGGCGGTCAAACTGTTCATTGCAGCAACCATGTGAGCGACTTGAGACCTCTGAGCAGCCATGCCACTCATCAGGCCCTGCGTCGTGTTCTCCACTGTATCAATTCTCGTTGAGAGGTGTTCCATTCATTCCAGTAACTCACTGGACAAGGTGGCTTGAGGGTGCTCTGTTGTTGGGAGATGTGAAATCACAGACCCCAGAGTCCGGTGCATCTGGTTCAGAGTGTTCAACATCTGCCCACTCATCATGGTGGAGGAGGCCAAGTGAGCCTTGAGGGTAGCCATACGGTTGTCCAAAATGTCCTGGCGAGTAACCATGTCTCTCACCTCTGGTGTCAGGGGGTTGGGACCGGTGACTGTTGTAACACTCAATCCAGTTTTCACTACCCATTGAGTCTCTGGATTGTTTTGAATGTGGGAGGAACCCGGAGTAGGATGTTGTTGACATGCGGGAGGGGGGCACTTCTTAACAGCACCAGCAGTCAATGCGGGGACTTGGGAGCTGCGACGGCCCAAATGTTGGCCCACTGCCTTTGGTCGAGTCTCCTCCTCTTCCTCTTCCTCTTCCTCTTCCTCTTCCTCTTCCTCTGAATCCAGAATTTGCACGCTCTTGCCTTTCTCCTTATTCCCCTTGCCCTTAACATGACGTTTGATCGGTTTTGGCATTGAGGAATTAGTTGTCAGTCACCTGGGTATGTGGGGCAGGACGCCATGCACCTTCCACTCCAGTTCCTCCATCTCTGATAGCCGCCGCCCTTGCAAACCAACCTGTTTCTCTGGAACTCGACTACAGACGTTCTTCTCCCTCTGGCAAGCCTCACATGTGTAACTGCGCCCTTTGACCACACATTCCTTGCATGACCGTCCCCTCAACTGACACCAATCACACGTGAGCAGTTGGTCCCAGAGTTCACTGCCTGGAGGAGGAATTACCCCACCATGGGGAATTGCTGGGGCAGCCCTGGGCTTCCATTTCATCCACCTAGTCTTCTGGTCAATGGGACATTGTTCTTCAGGGTCCTCCCTTCCTGACGATTGTGCCTCGATTGCTACCCTCTTCTTCTTCTGCCTCACTGTGCCCTGCTCTTCCAACTCTATCTCCCCCTCCTGCTTGACTGGCAATGTGCCTTCCTCCCTGTCCGAGCTGTAAGGGCAACCTTACAGCGTCATTACGGAGTCCGACGAACCTTGCAAGGGAAAACCAAAGAGAATTATCTGAGGTTTCCCCTGCAAGGGATAAGTCCTTTATAGGTGGAGTACTCCTGCTACGTGTCTCCCATGCCATCTACTGCCACGTGCCTCCACCTACTCTGTTTGTACGTGCTCTCCACGTCAGTGGCAGGTCGGTCAGACTTCTGTCGGGAGTCCAATGAGCTTCTCCAGTTTGTTGATACCTCGCTTTTAGTGTATCGTGGTAGTGTTGGGGTTGTTGGTGGTATGATGACCGTCGGGAGTCCGATGGAGTTCCGTAATCGGTCGTCCCCTTACATCACCCCCTCCTCTAGGGCGTTGTGACCTTGCGATGCATTTGAAGTTGAGGTTAGCAAATTGAATGGCATGAATTCTTCGTGGGGCCCCAGGGTTTTTCTGGTAGAACTCTGTTATGAGGTCTGGGGCTGAGACATCGTTCTCATTGACCCAGGAGTGTTCTTCATATCCATAACCCTTCCAGGACACTAGGTACTGTAGCTTGTTACAAAGGATTCAGCTATCCTTGATTTGATCGATTTTGTACTCTAAGGCTCCAGCAACAAGTTCGGGGTCCGGCGGGGGCCAAGCGCGTCTCCCTGGGATTGGGTCTCGTGGTGCAGGAAGAAGTTTGATAATGTTGAAAATGGGGTGAATGCGGCTCATAGACCCAGGCAGTTTGAGATGGTATGTGTGGGTTCCCACTGCTCAAACTATAGGGTAGGGACCTAGGTAGCGATGCGCAAGCTTGGGTGAGGGGTGGGTAGTTTTAATGTCGCTAGCATCTAGAAACACCTTGTCTCCTGGAGAGTATACCGGGGCCGGGGTTCTCCGTTGATTGTAGTATCTCACCATGTCTTCCTTGGCTTTTGTTAAGGCAGCCTTGGCTTCTTCCAGTGTCCCTTTCATATGGCCTATGAACTCGTTGACTGTTTCCACTCAGGAGGCCGCGGCATTTGGCTCAAAACCCATTCTCGGCATCCGTCCGGTGTCCAATAGGAAGGGTGTGTGTTGGGTTGAGGCATGGATATGGTTGTTGTACTGAAATTCCCCGAGTGGTAGTAGTTCATCCCAGTCATCCTGTCTTTCACTCACAAAGAGTCGGATGTATTGTTCTAACTCCTGGTTGACATGCTTGGTTTGTCCATCGGACTGTGGGTGGTAGGCCGTTGATGCAGACATTTTAATTCCCAACAAATGGTAGAGTTCCTTCATGAATTTGGCAACGAACTGCAGGCCATGGTTGCTAAGGACATTGATTGGTAATCTGTGTAGTTTCCACACGTTGTTCAGGAAACTCCACGCGGTCCCAAGGGCAGTAATGGTGGTGTGTGTGGGCACGAAGTGCACGCGTTTTCCAGTGGAATCTACTACTACCATTACTGCGTCAAAACCGTGGGCCTCTGGGAGTTCTACAGCGAAGTCCACAGACATGGTATCCCAGTGTCCTTCTGGTATCGGTAGTGGGTGTAGCTCACCCATCGGGGCCCGACGTTGTACCTTGGTTTGTAGGCAAAGGTCACAAGTGCTGCAATACTTCCCGATGTATCGAGACATTTGTGGCCACCAGTACGACCTGGATACGAGTTCTAGAGTCTTCCATCGTCCCGCGTGTCCCACTATCTTTGTGTCGTGGTGCTGTTCCATGATTTTCCGACGTAGTTCCGCATTGTTAGGTACATAGATGCGGTCTCTGAACAATAGTAGCCATTCTGAATCCTTCCATTCTGCGCTTTGGATGGATTTCCCACAGCTTTCCTTCAGAGCCCTCACTGCGGTAGCCACCAAGTCCTCTTGTTCGCCATTGCAGGTTCGCTGGTGGATTTCTTGCAAAATATCCCTTTCTTCACCTTCGACTGTAATGCCTTCCAGGGCACAAATGGTGAACAATTCTGGCTTCAGTAGCGTGATGTTGTCATTATCACCACTGCCATCTCCATGATCTGGTCGTCTTGAGAGTGCATTGGGTTTTCACATGCTACGTCCTGGGCGATGATGTAGCGTGAAGTCGAAGTGGGAAAGGTAGAGGGACCATCAGGCTTGCCGTCGATTGAGTTTCTTGGCTGTCATGAAGTACTCCAGGTTTTTGTGGTCTGTCCAAATCTCGGATTTATGTCGGGACCCTTCAAGGAAATGTCGCCACTCTTCTAATGCACGGATAATAGCTAGCATCTCTTTATCATGGATCTCATAGTTCCTTTCTACTGTGTTGAGACTTTTGGAGTAGAATGCAATAGGATGCCATTTCCTGTCGGCGTCTGATAGTTGGGATAGAACGGCCCCTGTCGCAAAGTCCAATGAGTCAGCTTCGACTCTAAAAGGTTTTGAATCTTTGGTGAATGCAAGGACTGGTGTTGAGGTGATGGATCTGCGGAGCTTGTCAAAGGCTGCCTGTTGCTCCACTCCCCACTTCCAAGGTGCTTTAGTGCCTGTTAGGTCAAACATGGTGCGGGCATGGTGCAAAAGGTTGCAGATGAATCTCCTATAGAAGTTGGTGAACCCTAGGAATTGTTGTACCTCTTTTTTATTCTTGGGTACGGGCCATTCCACAACTCCCGCCACCTTGATGGGGTCCATTTCGATGCAGCCTTCAGAGATGATCAGTCCTAAGTACTTGATTTTAGTGCGCTCGAATTCGCACTTGTCTGCAGTCATTCCAGCACTAGTCAGGTGATCCGTCAGTGTTCTGCAATGCCCTTTGTGAAAATGAGGATGTCATCTAGGTAGATGCAGACCACTCCTTCAGAAATGAGATCCTGAAAGATGTCATTCATCATCGTTTGAAAGGTGGCTGGACTATTGGTTAGTCCAAACATCATTACCAGAGGTTCAAATAATCCACGGTTGGTCCGAAAGGCCGCCTTCCACTCATCTCCTTCCTTAATCCTAACGTTCTGATATCCCCAACATACATCTAACTTTGTGAAGTAGCAGGCCCCACGCAGTTGTCCGATCAATTCTGAGATGAGGGTTTTATGAAGAAACAAGGTGAAGCCATGGGGGATTTGGAAGGTCGAATTCGGCCAGACGTGAGGTTCTCCATGATGAAGGCATCCAACTGTGCTTGTTCATCTAGTGATAGTGGGTAGACCTTGCAATTGGATAGCTTAGCATCTGGAGTCAGTTCTACTGCATGGTCCCACTGCTTGGGCTGGGGAAGTGCTTCAAAGGCTTTTTCAGAAAAAATGTCCGCAAGGTCCGCAAAGTGACTGGGTAAAGCAGACTCCTTGGGATTGGAGTTTTTGTGGTGTGCTTCTGCCAGTCGTTGCGAGAAATTGGATGATGTGCAGATTTCCGCAGGCTCCAGGAGCAACTGGGTAAAGAAGATCCTATCTCCTTCTTCCACAGCGTCTTCGCTTTCTGTTTCATCCTCGTCGTCATCTGAGTCTGGTACTAGATTGGGAATCCCTTCCCAGTCTACCACTGGGGTGGGAAATGGTCCAGCCCTACATGCACAAATGCGTCAGGTTTCTGTTCAGTGGGTTTTGGATTCTGCTCTTACTTCATCCTTACAAGTGTGGCATTTAGCGGGACAGCGGCTCATTTTTACTTCTCCCGAGGCCCAGTCAACTTCAGGGTTATGCTCCCTTAGCCACGGAAGTCCAAGAAGCATTTGTTGCTGGCCTAGTCTAGTTACAGCGAACTGTGTTTGTTCTGAATGATTTTTGTAGCAAAGGACCAACTCCACTATTTCCTCGATGGGCCTGGCCTCGTTCGGAGTTCCGTCGACATTGTTGACAGGGATAGGGCAACTAAGTCGTCGAGTGTTCAGTTTTTGTTGCTTGATGTAGTCCTTGCCTATGAAAAGTCCAGTGGTCCCACAATCCAGTAGCGCGGTGATGGGCTTGACTTCATCCGTGTCCGTAGTTTGGATTTCTACATTAAGGTCGAGGGATTGTGATGATGGTACTGCTGCTATGGTTAGCGTTCGAGGAAGCTTGCATTCCCATTTAGGTAAGCGTGAAGGCGGACTCCGTGCAGTTTCCGCAGGATAATTTAATACGTCTTGTGAGATTTGATCTAAAATATCCTCATTTACTTCTTCGATATCTATACAAGCAAATCTATTATTTGACAATGAGGGCGTATGAGTCACTCGTTGCGGTTCTGATTCCAGTCCTCTCTTTCTTCCATGGTCATATACCTGATGTCGAAGCGGTGAGGGCAGTTTGTTTTTAGGTGGTCGGTACTGCCACATTTAAAGCAGGCCATCAGATGTCTGATCGGGTGTCTGATTTTCTTTTGGCCTTCCTCTTGTTCACTGGAGTCAGGTTATTTGTGATGGTAGCAGGGTTGGTCCTGGAGGTGCTTGCAACGGGGATTCTGCTGTCCACCCAACTACACGGGAAGATTGGACTACGCATGAAAACCGATGCTGCAGATGTTTTTATCTGTGGTGTTCTGTTGAAGACCGCATTTGTAGTGTGATTTTCATTGCACCTGATAGCGGCTTCGTACCATGCTTTGGGGTCATCATCCCTTGGGCGTCCGATTCCCATGTGCGCAATCTGGTCCTGTATTTCCCGCTGTAACCCACATCGGAATTTGACCACAATGGCTAATCCTTCCGAGTATCCAGCGAGTTCTGTTAGGTCTCGGAAACCATCAAGGTACTTGCCCACAGACCACTGACCTTGGTGGTATTCCATGGTTTCTAACTTGGCGAGTGATAGTTGTGCTTCGTTTTGTGGACAAAACTCATCTACTATCGCCAAGTGGAAGTCCGACCAGGTCGGGTACTTGGTTTGTCCTGTGCATTCCTGGTGCCGCATTACCCGGTTTGCGAATAGTGCTGCTTGTCCCGACTTCATGTACGTGATTGCCCAATGGACCTTGGCATCATCGTCCTCAAATTGTTCTGGTGCTAGCTGTATGTATAGCTCGCATGAGTTGAGAAAGGCCTGGCCTTTGGTGCGGTCTCCATTAAACTCGCTAGGTGGGGAGGGTTTAAGAATTGCTTTTTTGCGCAGGGTTCCGACGGACCCCGCAAGTATGTATTTATCAAGTTTTTGGCTCAACTCTTCTACTACTTCTGTTAGTCTGGTGTTTGCCTTTTGTAATTCGCCAAGATCATTTTTGAGTTGATCTATCTTCTCGCTAACAACAGTCTGACGAGTGTCCGGCATGGGGGTGAAAGGGATTCCTCAATGTTTTTATTTACAGAGGTTCTATGAATTATGAGGTCTCGTTTTCGTTTTCAACTACGAAATGTCTTCTTTCGGAAGACCGTTGGGGTCCGGTTCACTTGAGTGAGATAATTCTACTGTAAGGGCAACCTTACAGCGTCGTTACGGAGTCCGACGAACCTTGCAAGGGAAAACCAAGTCAATTAGTTATTATGTAATACATCTAATGTCACTAACCTTGCAAGGGAAAACCAAAGAGAATTATCTGAGGTTTCCCCTGCAAGGGATAAGTCCTTTATAGGTGGAGTACTCCTGCTACGTGTCTCCCACGCCATCTACTGCCACATGCCTCCACCTACTCTGTTTGTACGTGCTCTCCATGTCAGTGGCAGGTCGGTCGGACTTCTGTCGGGAATCCGTCGGGAGTCCGATGAGCTTCTCCAGTTTGTTGATACCTCGCTTTTAGTGTATTGTGGTAGTGTCGGGGTTGTTGGTGGTATGATGACCGTCGGGGGTCCATCGGGAGTCCGACAGAGTTCTGTAATCGGTCGTCCCCTTACACGAGCCCTCTACCCTCTTCCTCTTCAACCTCTCCTTCTGCAGCTCTTGCAACCCCATCTCACATTCCTGTCACTTGACCAACAATGGCCCTTCCTCCTCTTCCGAGTCGTCGACTATACGTCTACTTTTGACTATCCGTGCTGGCTGTTTCTTATCTTTTTTTCACCGGAATCCTAATCACCCCAGCTGTTGCATCCGCTGCCTGGCTATCAGGTGCCACGAATCCCTCCTTACCATCAACCTCCATTCCATGTAGCAGTGCAACAGGCGATGTAGCGCGAGTGCATGGTGGCTGTACTGGGATGGGAGGTTGGTAACCGGAAGGGGCAGGGGTTTGGGGGGCCACAGCATTGGGAGGTCAGAATGCTAGTGGAACTGTTGAAGGGGTTAAATATAGCATTAGATTTCCAAGTAACACAGAAGCAATAAATAATGAACCTGGCGTCTTTGCACCATCCCGATTCAAAGAGTCACCTAAGGTCAGGAAGCGCTGTGCCCAGGCCAACTGGGGAATACAAGGGTCTTGCTGAGTGATGTTTATCCAGGCAATATCCCTCCCAGCCTCATAGGCTTCCATTATCTCTATATGTGTAGAAATAAAAAAGCGGGAGGGCCAGAAGTCCGGGTGTTGAATACTGGAGATTGTAGCCAGAAGCTGAGCTGTGCCAATCTGTAGATTAACCAAAGCAAAATAACTATTAAATGTGCTATGTAGCTATGCAGTGTAATGTGCTCACCACCAAGCCTTGGATTTCTGCTTTCTCCTTCTGGTGTTCTTGTCCTTCCTGATACTCCAAGACTGCAATCTCGACCAGAGCCATTGAAAGGTATGTGTGAAGCATATTGGCATGTTTGCTTTTTGGTTCCTAATATGAATCATCAACCAGGTTTTGACAACCACAGTTGAGATAGACCTACCGGAGCATCGGGTGAGGTGGTAAGCCACTAATCGAAGTCCCTCTCCCCAAGCAACAGGGACTCAACTAATGTCAGACAATGGCCATATGAGTTATGCAGAGCCTGGATCACTTTGTATTTAGGAGGAAGGATAATAGATTCCATTGTTAGGACTATGTTGACAGACTGGTTGAAAAAACTTGGTCAAATCAAAACAGACGAATCACATGAACAGCACGGTGAGTCCAGCCAATGGAAATGGGAGGCATAGTTCCGTTCCTCTAGTAGACCATACAAGCACACAACACCAATTCTACATTATGGCAAGCAAGGACAAGACCTCAGGTACGTATGTATTCCTTTTTTGAATTAGGCCAACCATTCTGCACCAGCCAAGCATCCTCGATTCGATATCGTACCGCAGGCATTACCATGGCCAAACAGCCAACCAAATCCATTCAATGTATTTCGTTCGAAGCCCACGAACCCATTCCTTATACCACCCCTAAATCCTCTCCCAGTTGAACCCATGGCACCGCCTGTTGAACCAACAGCCCTTCTGGCCTCAGTCCCTCCCAATACACAAGAGATCAAGGAACAGTGTCCACTCAGGATAAAGGTTGCAACAAGCAGTAAACAATTATGAAGACCCTCTCCCGAACCCATGGAAGTGGATTCAAACGATGCAAGTTCCGATGTTACTGCAGAGCTTGGGGTTGCTGACACTCCTACATCGTCCCAACAGGCACTGGCTGGTAATGACAACAACATGGAGGAAGACTCCAGTAGTAGTGACGATATTGAGGTAATAGATGGGCTGTACTGCCCTCTGCACGCTGGGGAAATCGACCACCAGAAGGACATCAAGCTAGGCAATGCTGCGCAGGGAAAGATGATGAAATCAGAAGCTGGGCAGTCTGGGGGGAAGGATGCTGTTAGGGAACCAGTAGTGCAGACCCAAAATGCCTCTGGTAGCAGCAGCCATAGCACGGCCACCGGTGTCGTTGCTTCCAGTGTCATGCACAAGGCTAGAGTACACAAACCTGCTGGTGCTCCTGGTGTATCCGGGGTACATGTTGCCGGTGACCATGACACTGAAGCAGGTAACCACCCAGTTGATCTGATGAGCGAAATCAGTCACCTCCTGCAATCTGAATCAGTTGTGAATCAACAGGTACATGACAATCTGCATAGACTGGTGGGTGTTTCTCTATCTATATTAATATAGAGCATACTCACATCCTCCAGGATGCTCAATGGTCTCTGTCACCTGGGAGCAATGCAGCATATCACCTAATCAATCAATGCCACCACACAGATTCAGAAGGATCTTAGCCAGACTGTGTGTCTTCTTCATGAGATGATGGAAATAGACAAGATATTGTCAGAGGCATGCAAGCATGCAGATGAAGGCATTAACAAAATGAGAAAGTGGGATAAACCAACTGTGTAGATTTTGTACTCTTATGTATTGGCTACTAATCAATGCCATTACTTGTAATTTACTCAATCTAGTTTTCTTGGTGACCTTCTTGTGCCCACTGAGGAAGATCTGGGGTTGCTAGCAGGCATGCCAACATTCACAGCCTACCTTTCTATTCCTAACTTGTACCTTAGTGGGACTGGCTGAGGATGATCTAGGCTTGGAAAGTCCAGGGCTGGGTGCTAGGTCAGGTTTCTTGAGAGGCCTTGGTAATGGTCTTCCATTTCTATTGGCTACTGTTCACCCCAGAACACATTATCAAGGGGCCCAGTCAACTGAAAAAAAGAGAATTCTTACCAATTTCTATATACACTCTGCCTGATTTTCCCATAGGAGTGTTGACAGGGGGTTGAACATCAATCTTTTGTACCTTCTGAAGGATGGCCTGCAGTTCCAGACTATCTGTGTGGAAAGGGGAGATAACAGGGGTATCAATTGGGGCTGGTGTGTCACTGGCTTTTCCTGTGACTCTGGTGTTTAAGGTGACCCCAGTGCTTGCAGTAGTTGCGGCATGTGCACTAACTCCAGGGTTTACAGTAACCCCGGTGTTTGTGGTAACTCCAGTGTTTGAGGTGACTCCAGTGTTTGTGGTGGCCTGGGTCCGTGTACTGACTCTGGAGTTTGCAGTAGCTTCAGGGTTTGTGCTTGGTCCCTTGCCTCTACCACTCTGGGTAGTGAGTTGCCTAGTAGACTGGGAATTATCCTTGGGGTCTGACTCCCCAGAAACATCATACTTGACTTGCTTCTTCTTCAGCTTCTTTGTAGCATTCCTAGATGTGGATTTCCTGGCCCCAACCCCCTCAACCAACACCAGCCCATCTCCTGATTGAACATGGTGAAACCAGAGCACCGGAAGCTCATCAGATTGCCAATCATACCAGTGATTGAGCAATTTCTTCACTGGATCTGTTCTCATATGGCTTGGTTCTGCCATCAAAAGGCCGGCAGGTAAGTACTCTTCTGCTGTATACTCATCAGCATTCTCCACCAAATCCCTCCAAGGGACAGCCAAGCGACAACAGCACCTTTCCCCTCCTCCAATCACCAGGCAGCGACGGTGCCTTTCCACGCCTGTCGCCAAGCAGCAACATGCAGAGGCTGGACTGTCAACTCGAACTAGGTGGATTGAGAAGTTGGATGGCACTCAAGGTCAAAAAATCACAGTTTCCAGGGATCCCCCCCCTTCCCTGTTGGATTGCATGGGGGCTCGTCAAGATGTAGTTGATGTGCGGTTATCGGCGGTAGAGCGAGCAGTGGCAGGAATGAACAATGTGCAGCAGGAGGTGTTGAGGGCATTGCATGAGATGAGCGATAACCTCAAACGGATCTCAATTCAGGCCACCCCCCCCATGCAATCAGCCTCTGACATGCAGTGTAAGGGTGGTGGGTAAGGGGTGATAGGGCTTATCACACAAGAGTACACAGAACCAATGTATATAGGCTTCTGATACCGACGTAGTGTGTATGTTGCTTCTTTAGAGCTGTGTGACTACATGTAACATAGTAACATCCCTGGAAACTCCCGATACAGCATAGCCACATGGAGGTGGCTGTGGCCACCTCCTACATTCTCCCCCTCTAGATTGGCCCCACCAGCCAATCTACACCAAAAAAAAAGAAAGGAAATTTTTAAAGAAAGTTTAAGCATGAGGTAATTTCCCCCATGCAGTTGGTGAAAATAAAAATAATAAATTTTAATGTCCCATGGATGCTTGTTCAATGACATCCGTAACTTGAGGGACATACACAAATTGCAATGCGATTTAACTGGTTCGCTCATTCAAAACGTACCCCGCTGACAACCACATCAACAATGAAAAATTAAAATGAATTAATATAAAATTTCAACCACCTGTTGGTGGCTCTCAATCATTATCATCATCCGACTCA